>JARFJB010000218.1:5417500-5452500 GCA_036346205.1 Vesta saturnalis
AAAAGTTGTACATATATTTTTAAAACAGGTATTTATACTCTAATGATTTCTTAGTATAAGGCTAGTTTTAAGATATATTTTATATAATTCCAAATTTAAATGTTTAATAAACATAGTTTGTATATTTTTTATTTTGACATTTTGGTGATTTTTTTTTATTGTATCCTCGGTTTAGTTATTCCGAGCATAATCAAAAAATAACTTGGCGTCCGAGATAATTTTTATTATTGTTACATTGCAGTTACTATATTGATGTTAAGTGGAAATAACCAAGCAGAAATTGTGGTAATTAAGCAAATCAAATAAAGATTGAACCGGCCTGCTTTAATCTACCGACTGAGACAACGGCATTATCTTTTATTGAGTGTTTTGAATCTCTGCTTAGTTTAACGATTTGTTTTGAGAACATTTACAACCTATTTGTTTATTATTAAACAATATTTATAGGTTGTTTTTTTTTGTTTTGATTAGTTAATTTATAATTATAATTATTTTAAATAAGAATAAGTTTCATCCATATAAATTTCGAGTTTGTCAGGGTCTTAGACCAGCTGATCAGGAGCGGCGAGCAGGTTTTTGCGAATGGTATACTATAAAATGTGAGGAAGATCTAAATTTTCCTTTTAAAATAGTTTGGTCTAATGAAAGCATGATAACCAACAATGGAATTTCCAACCGACGTAACAAACATTATTAGGCAAAACAAAATCCTTATTTTAAAAAAGAATCAAAACATCAACATAGATTTGGATTTAATATGTGGATGGGCATTTTGGGACGAAGAATAATAGGACCTTTTATTTACCACAACAATTTAAATGCCAAACGATATCTGAACTTGCTAAGTACTGACTTGGAAAATGCCTTGGATGAATTACCTCTAGCACAACTGTTGGTTTCAACAAGATGGTGTTCCAGCACATAACTCAAGAAATGTGCTGAATTATTTGTCATTGCTGTTTACTGTAAAATGGATTGGCACTTATAGTGCAGTAACTTGGCCAGCCCGATCACCATAATTTAAGTCCGTTGGATTTTTTTCTGTGGGGTTACCTGAAAAAACAAGTGTATGATGAGAGTTTTGAAAATGAAGAGCAGTTGTTAGTATCATTTATGGCACCAATTAATACAATTTCGCCAGAAGTGCTAGACCGTGTTTTAAATTCTTCAGTAAAGAAAGCTTACCTGTGTCTAGAAAATAACGGCAACCTATTTGAACAGTTATTGTAATTATTTGCCTTTAATTAAATACTAATATTAATCCGAATTTTTCTTAAAAATTAGCTTCAAAGCATAATGTGTAATTCGTAATAAAAAATACTATCGAATACAGGGTGTTTCGTTGGTTGCGGCAATATAAAAAAATAAAGTTGATGATGGTTTCTCGGAGACAAAACGTCTAATAAAAAATTTGAAAACGCCATCTAATTGAATTCAAAACGTGACACTGAAGAAGTAGCTTTGGTTTTTAAAAATCTTTTAAAATAAATGAAGGAATTACGGAAAAGAAAAACAATACATAATGAACTTTTGCAAATATGAACATGCCCTAAATTATACAACTTTTCCCTGATTTACCGCCCTCGTATCTCTTACCGTTTTCAAGGTTCCTATGCTGTTCATCCTTATCTTGGGCACGTTGTATACGACTTCCGGTATTTCATGTAGCCATCTGTATAAAAATTAAATAGACCATATACATCAAATATCCTACTACAAATAATAATTAATTTCGTGTGTTCTTGAATGATTTAGAGTGATGCCCATTCAGACAATGAAATTCTCATATCTATGAAATCGCTCGGTATAATATACTGAAATTTTGTTGAGGTAATGTAAGAAGCGAGAAGAATTAAAAATCTGGAATAATATATAGGTGTTCCATTAAGAAATACACAAGTGTATGATGTCATGGCCCTATGGACCACCCTGTATTTGTGAAAATATTTTTATAATGTGCTGTCTAGCAAGCATTTTATGGCTCCATTTTAATATTTTTTGCAATATAAATTATTTGGACGGGAGCTAATATGCAGAACCCTGTATATGCTTGCATCAGTCTTTAAAATAAATTTACTATCTGTATTAAAATTTGAAAACTAAAACTGGTGGTCTTTCTGGAATGATGCTCGACACACACAAATCCATTCAAACTTTGTATTTTTCCGCGTTAATTTTATTCAAAGGTTTTGCGTTTCCGGTAATTTTGGAAAAAAGCGCCTAAACTAATCTGAAAATGGTATATCATGATGCTAAATCATGTCTCATTTGAATCATTTGGTACTAAATACTTTTCGATTACTTCGGTCTTATTGGGATCTAGTAAAACACAATCTGCTGTAATTGAATATCCCAAGTATAAAATTTCTTTTTTCAAATACTCACATATAATTGGTCTTAATTTTAAATTTAATTTCCTTGACGTTTCAAACACTAATTAAATTATTGTCATGATTTGTTAAATTATTTCCAAATTACCTGCATTACCAGCAACAGTGATACCGACCAATTACGTACTTTCTAAACGTTTATACACTCTACCAAGTGAAATTTCATTTTTCTCAAAGTTGTATAAGTTATAATTTTTTAATGCTACATAATCTACTTCAACATTTCTAAGTCTGATTTCGCTGTCCTTAATATTAAAAAATCTAATTGGACTTAAGCTATTTTATTTCCTTTGGTACCTCTCTCGATATAGTACACACTCTTGCATTGTAGAAACTGTTAAATACTGTATAACTTCAAATCTAGGTAGAATGAATGTTTCAAAATTATGTTTTAACTCTAGCGGTATACAAACTGATTCATTATTTCCTTTATGTACAGGTTGTCCCATTTTCGTATGCTTTACGGGGTATCTTGCTTATTTTTTAGGTTAGAACCTTGCGGTTTTCGCGACACCGTGCTACTTTTTAATGAAACCAAAGATGCACTAATCAAATTTAGAGGCGCTAAACAGAGGAACATAGGAAGGTGCCAATGACAAATTGCGCATGCCTTATCTACATAAATAGGAATTCTTATAAATGGTTTAAATATCACTTTCAATGTCAAACTTCTAGAGCGCTGGTGATACAGTGGTACAAATCGTCTTCCACGCTTTTACTGCGAGTTCGAATCCCGGCCCATGCAATTTTTTTTTTTAGGTTACTGTAGTTTTGTTTATCTAATCTACTTTTGTTAGGTTACAGTAGTTTTGTTTATCTAATCTAATTATGTTAGGTTACAGTAATTTTGCTATGATGACGTCACACATCGTGACGTCACACATCGGCACACATCCTATTCCGTCCTCTGTTTAGCGCCTCCTATCAAATTTGCCATAGCCATCTTTTTGTGCTATAGGGTGATTTTGGAAAAATTGCATTTTCAGTCATCCCCTGTAACTCTGTTATTGTCAGACATATTAAAAAAGTAAAAACTGATATTTGTAGATTTTTTTACGTAGAATCCAGTGGCGATACTCAGATTTTCTTTAGAGGTCACAGTTTTTGAGATATTGACATAACCTACTTTTTTTTATGGGACACCCTATATATTTTTTTAAAATCTTTTTCCCCTTGCCAAGAGCTTTTCAAAAATATAGCATAGTCTATATTTATTTTTATAAATAACATGACAAAATAATTTTGTTCTATAATTTACATTGATAAAAAACAAAATAATTAATTGATCACAAATGTTCAAATTGCAGACCATTATATCTCCTACAAGTTTCACAAAATTTATAAATTCTTTTTCCAAAATTGTCTTCGTAATTCTGCAAAAGCGTTTTCAGTTGCAATTTTTAATTGTTGCATGTTGGCATATTGCCTTGAATAAATTTTATTCTTTAAACACCCCCCACAAAAAAAAATCCAAAACGAGATCCTGTGATCGTGGTGGCCATCGAACAGGTCCATTTGTTCCAATCCATCTCCTGGGAAAACGTTCATTTAGCCAGTTTTGTATTATTCTAGCATTGTGGGCTGGAGCCCCATCCTGCTGGAAGAATATATCGTTCAGTTGAGCCAATGGAATATCTTCTAAAATGTTCATAATTTTTTCTTGTAGAATTTGTAAGTACCCATTAGAGTTTAGGTTTTCTTCATAAATCTTGTAAACTATTTTTCGGTTAAAAATAAAGCAGGAGACATTAAATCTGAACCTGCCTTGACGCTCTCTAGGAAAAACCACGTGGGTGTTTTCTTGACTCCAAAACCGGAAGTTGTGTCTATTAGGAATTCCTGAACTTGTGAAATGTGCCTCGTCTGACCAAATTATTTTTTTTTCAAAATTATTGTCCGGAGTTTTCATATTTATAAACCAATTGCAGAACTCCAATCTACGTTCAGCATCACCAGGGTGCAGATGATGAACAAGTTTATACTTGTAGGGTTTGAATTTATGGTTTTTTAAAATCCTTTGCACTGTTGTTTTAGACACACCGGTCTCTTCATCTATTTTCCTGCACGATGTTTCAGGAGTGGCTTGAACAACTGCTAAAACGTTGATCTCTGGTTCCTCGTTCTCTTTGTTGTAAACTCGGGGTCGAAATTTGTCAAAACATCCATGTTGGCAAAGATTAAATTTTAATTTTTGAAATATTCGTCTGTCGGGTTGTCTTCTTTCGGGATATCTATATGACAAAATAGGTATATAAAATAAATACAAATTCTAAGGTAAAGATTAACTGACCTGTTCAGATAGAGTTCTAAGGCCTGGTCTGCGTTTTCATTAGATAATATGAAGCAGGTATTCATATCATATTTCTCAAAGTTTTCAAATTTTTGGTTTCGAGCCATATTAAAAAATAATTAAACAACAAGAACAAGAACGATAACAATAAACAAAAACAACGAATAACAATAAATATCAGCACTAAATTTGGGAAAGTGTAACCAGGAATAATGTTAGAGAAGCAGAAACTTCAAAAATCAAATACCTCAGTAATGGCAGAACGTTAATTATTTTGTTTTTTGCGTTACCATGGTTACCCACGGCTATCCACTATTATCAATGTAAATTATAGAAAAAGTCATTTTGTCACGTTATTTATAAAAATAAATATAGACTATGCTATATTTTTGAAAAACTCTTGGCAAGGGGAAAAAGATTTTAAAAAAATATATAGGGTGTCCCATAAAAAAAATAGGTTATGTCAATATCTCAAAAGCTGTGACCTCTAAAGAAAATCTGAGTAGGCCACTAGATTCTACGTAAAAAAATCTACAAATATCAGTTATTAATTTTTTAATATGTCTGACAATAACAGAGTTACAGGGTATGACTGAAAATGCAATTTTTCCAAAATCACCCTATAGCACAAAAACTAAGATGGTTATGGCAGATTTGATTAGTGCATCTTTGGTTTCATTAAAAAGTAGCACGGTGTCGCTAAAACCACAAGGTTCTAACCTGAAAAATAAGCGAGATACCTCGTAAAACATACGAAAATGGGACAACCTGTACATTCAATAATGATAAAAGTATTGTAGAATCGCACATTTGCCTTTTTTAGTGATGTTGCCTAAACGAATTTTTCTCTTGTTTTCTGGCTATTTGGATGTTTTAAAATCCCTATCACTGCTTTGTTGTTCCCTAAAATCCGATCCATATTAATAACGTTTTGAAACTTGCTTGATGTTGTCTAATTACCAGATACCTAACTTCATTACTTCATTAAAGAGCAGCACGGTGTCGCGAAAACCGCAAGGTTCTAACCTAAAAAATAAGCGAGATACCCCGTAAAACATACGAAAATGGGACAACCTGTGTAGTTAAATTAATATGCTTACACGCAAACTCAGCATTTATTCATGTCTTGACTGTGTGTTAAAATAATACGGGGAATAGACATTGCGTAGTGGAAAAATTAAGGGAAAGCTGAATTTTTGCATGAAGCTTCCTTTTGTGGTTCCAAACAACATCTCAAATATCCCCGCCGATACATGCGCCGCTAAAAATGTTACGCGGAGTCAAAGGTCAAGATAAACGCTTTTTCGCAAAACTCTCGCTAACGGTAACTTTTATCGAAAAAATACTGGTTATCAAATTTGTAGCTTAGGAAATTGCCTACAAAAAATATTTTATTCGTAAGACCAACGGTTTTTAAGAAAATTCGATTCAAAAAGTTGTAACGTACAGTATGCACTCCTTAACGGTATCTGTGTGCCGAATATTTGTAATTAAACGTTAAATGTGACTTAAAATATTGAAAAATTTATGGTCATAAAAGTTTCGAAGGCTATAATAATACATACTAACACATATATACTACACAATAGTGACGACTTTACTCTGTAATAGGCTAGACCAGGGATTCCCAAAGTGGTCGATGTCGACCCCTTGGGGTCGAAATCGGCTTCCCAGGGGTCGACATAAACAAAAACTGATTTTGGGGGTCGACCCCTATTAATTAACACAAGTTCTTATTTGACACTTTCAAGATACTGTATGAGTTGTGTTACGTGTACCAACTTGCTGTAAGAATGACTAATATTTTAGTAGGAAGTATCATTGTTGTACTTTTAAAATTTGACGCATATACGCGATTTAACACGAACGAAATCATGATCAAGTTCAAGTCCAAACATGCTTTAAAGGTGGTAGGCATGTATACTCCATGCCAGCCGGGGATGCACCACCACCCTTACCATGGGCTCCTTAATATTGAGTCTCCGATTTTCTGAGCTCGGTAAGGGCTGCCGGTTACCTTTTCCATTATCCTTAATCTATTCTCATCCTAATTCTTCCTTCTCGCCCTCACTGTCTTCCTATCGGATTAAAAGTCCCAAATTAAAATATAAGATGGCTGTGGTTTCTAGGGCAATAAATTCCACGTAAAATCCTGCCACATACGGATGTCAGAGAGGGCAGGGCCCAAGTGACCTCGGTCATCGAAAGTATCAACTTTCTGATCCACTACTGCAACATACGCGGTATCAGGTCTAATCTTAATGCTATTCACCAACATCTTGAACAATTACAACCTGATCTTTTGTTTCTATCTGAAACACAAGTCTCCTCTGAAAGCTTCGATCCACCCGACTTGCAATTTACTCAATACCACCTTCACTCTAACTTTCGATATAAAGGAGGAGTATGTGCCTACATCAAGGACAGAATTGCTTGCAAGAGGGTTTCTTCCTTAGAAAATAAACATTTTGACGTGATTTGGTTTAAACATTCTGGTCTTAATTTTGTGAAATTCTGCTGTTGCATTTATAGGTCTCCTAATGACAGTATCTTTCAAGACTTCTTCGATTACCTTAGTATTAAAGTTGACTATCTGTTGTCTCAGTTTCCATCTTGCGATATCTCAATTGTAGGCGATTTCAATGTTCATAACTCTAATTGGCTTCAGTTTTCATCTACTACAAATCCTGCTGGTCATAGTGCAGAAACATTTGCTATTTCATGTGATCCCACACAAATGATTTCTGAACCCACAAGAATCCCTGATAACCCTAACCATACTCCACATCTTCTAGATCTCTTTCTTACATCAAACTCTCTTGTTTATGAAACTTCAGTTCTTTCGCCTTTAGGTCTTTCCGACCATTGTCTAATAGAAATCATTTCTACTGTACCTAATTCCACTGTTGTTCGCAAAACCGATAGAACCTTGAGGTGTTTTAAGTCAGCTCGATGGAGTAATTTACGGGATTTCTTTGCAACCTTTCCATGGCGTGAATATTGTTTTAAGTCGTCCTCTTCTTCGGACATAGCTCTTTCAGTATCTGAAGTCATACTGATGGGAATGGAGTTATACATTCCCAAAAAACAGTACCGTGTAGGTCATTCACGTTCCCAACCCTGGTTCAATAAGGCTTGTTCTGATGCAATATCTTTAAAAAATAAATATTACATTAAATGGAAATCAAATAAATCGGTCGACAGTCATATAGAATACGTTGCTGCTAGAAATATCTGCAAAAGTGTCATCACTAAAACTAAAAAGTTGTTCGAACAACGAAAATGCAATGAACTAGCTACATCTCCTTTAGGCAGTCGTAAATTTTGGTCTTTAGCTAAAGCCATTAGTAAAAACTTTGGAACATCTTCATTTCCCCCCCTGACCAAGTTTGGCATAAGTGTTTACTTGCCAAACTCACCTCGTTTGGGTTAAATGATACGCTCATCAACTGGGTTTCTAGTTTCCTTGATAATTTATAGTGCCTACACTTTTTCTGCTGTACATAAATGACCTTATTTCTTCAACAACTAACCCCATCCATTTCTTTGCTGACGATAGCACTCTTCGCTGTAGTTCAGTCTACTCATAGTGATAATCCACCTTCTATGTCAAATCAAGAAATTAAAGCTGAAATGGCAAATTCAATCAACAAAGACATTCAACGTATTCTCGAATGGGGAAGCAATAATCTAGTTAAATTTAATGCTAACAAAACTCAGTGCTGCCTTGTGTCCGCCAAAAAAGATCGATCATTTCCTGTTGTAAGTATGAATGGCTCAGTTCTTAAGATTTCAGAGTCTATTACTCTGTTGGGTATGACTGTATCTTCAAATCTCTCATGGGTTGACCATCTTCTGTCAGCTACCAAAACAGCTGCTCGTAAAATAGGCTTTTTGTACAGATCTATGCAGTACTTTACCTCTCGACAACTCCTTCTGCTGTATAAGGCCCAAATTCGGCCTCATCTGGAATATAATTCTCACCTCTGGGTTAGTGCTCCCAATACGCTCTCGATATCGTTGATCGTATTCAAAAGAAGCGATTAGGCTTATAAATGACCCGTCCTTAACTTCTCACATACAGTCCCTTGAGCATAGAAGGATGGTTTCAGTTCTTTCTTTGTATTATCGTTATTACAACGGCTATTGTGCTGCTGAATTACATTCTTTGATACCATCTCGGGGCTATCTTTGCGAGAAACACTCGGTTCGCTCATTCACATCATCAGTATGCAGTACAAATCTCCACTTTGTACCAAACGGGCGCAATCCACATTTTTCTACACGGCTTCTAAACTCTGGAATGATCTCCCTAGTTCCTGCTTTTCTCTCACTTATGATACGAGAAAATTTAAGTTAGCTGTTCATAGGCATCTATTGGCAATTCATTATCCCTCTATCCATCCTCCTAAGTGTTCCTGAGTGCTTTAGCACGATAGGCCAAATTTAGCCTGTTCAGGTCCACAATCATAAAAAGAAAAATGCTCCTGATATTTTACTATATAACAAGCTTGCACTTAGGTTGAAAGTTCATTTGAGTTTTGAAATTCGTTGCAGCTTGAATGATAATACGCTCATCTACCAATTTATTTCCAGAGATTACAGAGTGATTACATAGTTAAATAAAGTGAATTAAAATTAAGTGATTGAAAAAGAATTTACAAAGCGCTTAGTTACCTACGCGCGTTAATAGCTTAACCATACATGTCTGCAGTTTATGAAAAAGTAACAGGGTAAGTACCAATAAACGTTTTAATATTTTTTGTGTTTTTTGAAATTACTTTAGAAAAGTTGTTACCTAAAATTATAAATGTTCGATTTTCTTTGTTTTCGTTCGCTGATTGGTACCTAATACAAATTTTCTATACTATCCAAGTTTATCATCCAGTACCTAGGTGTGATAAAAATAAGCTCGTGTGCAAATTTAACAGTTTTATTGTTGTTTTTTTAAGTAGTTTTTAAACATTTTTTTTTATTTTCAGGTTTACTGCGAGTTTTATGATGGCAGACACGAAAAAAAATGCAGACAGTGCAGTTTGCATACTTGAAGTTTGGATTTATTCCATCTTTATCAATTCAACAGTTGCCGATGTGTCTCATGTAAAAAAGTATTCAGTAACGATGCCATGAAGCCTTCAAAAATGGAGGACCACTTATTAAGAGTACATGCTGACAAAGAAAGTAAGCCCTCCATAAGATCGATGTTTAAGTCATCATCTATGCAAGACGTTGATGGTTTACGAGTGTCCTATAATATATCTTTACTAATAGCGAAGTCGGGGAAACCTCACACAATTGGAGAGCAGCTTATTTTACCAGCCATGGCGGAGGTCCTCAACAATGTATTGTACAAGCCCGCACATGATATTCCTTTGAGCAAAAACACCGTTTAGAGACGAATAGACGAGACGTGGAAAACATTTTGTGCAATTTCTTACAGACCAACAGATTCTTTCTCCATTTGGACGAGTCTACATTACCCGGCAATGAAGTTACGTTCTTAGGATATGTTCGATATATTAAAGATGAAAATATGTGCCAAGAACTGCTTTTTGCTACATATTTAGAGACTGATACCAGAGGAGAATCGATTTTTCAGGCCATGGAACGTTTTTTTTTTACCGACAAAGCTATTCCATGGAAGAACATTGTTTCTGTTCCGACTGATGGTGCATCATCTATGGTTGGTCGTCAGCGTGGTTTTATAGCTCACTTAAAGCGACAACTGCCTGTGGTACTGGTCATTCACTGCGTGATTAACAGACAGCATTTAGTAGCAAAAATCTGAGTTCTAGATTGCAATATGTTATAAATACTGTCAACAAGATTCGAAGCAATTCTTTGAACTCTCGGTTATTTGTTCAGCTATGTGAGGAAAACGACGAAGGCTATACTCGGTTACTTCTGCACACTGAAGTTCGCTAGCAATCAAGAGGCTCTTGCTTAGCAAGATTTTCAGCTATTTTTGAATCTGTGTTGGAATTTTTACAAGAAAAAGATCCAAATTTGAAAAAAAATCTGAACAATTGTAAAACAGATATTAATTACTTGTCTGATATCTTTGGTATGTTTAACAAAGTTAATTTGCAGCTGCAGGGTGACGATCTCAACTTGAATAAAACAAAATCATTAATATCGGCCTTTATCGATAAACTTGTCCTTTATAAACAAAATTTAAGCAGAAAAAAATATTCACAGTTTCCGCATTTGTCAAAATTACCAAAAATGCTTTAAGACGATGTTATTTTATCATATGTCACTCGCTTGGACGCATTACACAAGGATTTTACTAAGAGGTTGGAGGATCTCTTAAATTTACAAATTCTTCAATGGATAATAAATCCGTATAATATGACAGCCATGGAAGAAGCCAATGTGATAATGCAAGAAGAGTTGATCACCATCAGCACAGACGGGCAGCTTAAGCAGAAGTTCAACCAAGGCTATCAGAAGTTCTGGTTGCAGCGCAACATTGAAAAACAGTATCCTGCATTGTGGAACATTGCTGAAAAATACCTTATCGCCTTTCCATCATCATACCTAGTCGAAAAGGCTTCAGTGTGGTTACAAACATTTTGACAAAACAAAGAAACCGTTTGAAAATCAAAGAACGCGGAAATTTAAGGCTGCAACTCACCAATATTGAACCAGATTTTGCTAGATTGGTAGAAAGTCACCAGGTTCATCTATCACACTGGATTTTTTATTTTTTTGTTCTTTACTTTGCGATTTCAATGTTTTTTTTTTAAAATAATATCCTACTTAAGTATTTTTACGTAATTTGTATTAATAATTATTAATTATACTTGATATTTACTGAATTTTATCTCTATTTATTTTGTTAAATTTTGATGAGAAAACTGAGGTATCAGTTCATTTTGGAAAAGGGGTCTCTGACCCAAAATAGTTTGGGAATCCCTGGGCTAGATGAAGAAGGAAGTACTCCAAAACGTTTTCGTTTGTTAAACAACCTTGGGGGACATCTGCTCGCTTCTCTTTTGTCGGAGTATAAACTTGTTTATGCCTGCTGTATGTATTAATCGGTTTTAAGTATACGAACGAACCAACGTTAGTATTAAGTGATATTTTCTTGTGAACGGACGTGCTCACTTACTATTTTTATTCAATTATTATTGTATAAATTCAATAAATTATCAAAAAAATGGCGGAAGTCTGTTTTATTTGTGAAAAATCGTTGCTAGAAGAAATGAAAAAGCATCCAGATTTAGTGTCCGGGCGATTTTTACTAAGAAAGACGCCCAAAAGAAATGGGAAGCTATAGGGTCATTATTAAATGCCATTCCCGGAGCTAAGGAAGACTGTAATCAATGGAGAAAAGTATGTATTGTTTTTGTCAATATATGGACAATCCTTATTTCAATATATTCTTCTTGTTATTAATTATTAGCGTTGGCAAGATCTCCGGTCAAAAGCCAAAAAAGAAAAAGCTGCCAGAATAAAACATGCCAATGGCACAGGTGGAGGTCCTCCTTTGATTACTAACATCAAGCCACCGGCTGACGAAGCTATTTTGGAGTTAATCAACCCCATAATTTGCAGTGGCTACACAAATGTTCTGGAATCAGCTGTTGAATTCGTAAGATATAGAATTTTTGGTGTATGTTTTCTAATTTTATTTTATCGTAGGATTTTGGAAATGAAATAATAATAAGTAATGAAATTTTAAGCAAAGATGAATGTGGTACAATGTCACATATTCCATTCCAAACCTTTGGTAAAGTGCATTTCACGAATAATTAGATCTCTTAATAATATGGCTACCAATCCACTATGAACAACATCCAATTATAAAATAACTAAAATGCTATAAGTGTAACATTGTAATGAAAGGGATATTTCAGTTGGCTACTCTGGACCGCATTTTCCATCCTTTCCTACAACATTATAATAGCAAAAGACAAATATAATAACAAATACGATCTTCTAACGTCTTAAAATATTATTTGCCAACTCAGTAGCGTATCACGCTGAGAGGTAACTTAGGTTAGTAAAATTTAAAATTTTTCAATTAAATTCATTATTGTAAAAAATAAACATCGTTAAAATAAAAAAAATAATATTGCTGTATTCTCATATACTTTAAGTTGTAACCCATAGTTAATACCATAAATTTACAGACCATGGGTACCATTTACACATCCCGGAAGCACCTGAGGTACCTACCATAGAGCCACATATTATTTCCGTCAGTGAAATACCTCAGACAAACATTATGGAGGAAACTGCAGTTACCCCCAAAATGAAAATAAAAAAACATCTGGTAACAAATTTTTATTTATATAAAATAAATTTTACAAATTCTGTTACATAAATACATACATTTTTTTAATATATTTATTAGATGTATAAAAGATACACGTACCAACTTAAAGATTCAATTTAATTACAGGTACATCTACGAAGGAATCTGTGAAACGGCTTCAAAAATCAGTTTCTGCAGCCGAAACATTAGCCGAACAGGGAATTACAAAATTAAAAATGAAGGAAGAGTATTACAGAGAAAAACATGCAATTATGAAGCAACGTGAGGAACGAGAAGCAAATGTTCAATGCCAACAGCTACTTTTATTAAAAAATATATCGCAATCATTAAACACTTTAATAAAAAATAAATAAATTTCCATCAAACTTGTGTTAATTATTAATAGAAAAATAGTTATGCGCCAATCTTCGTTGGATTCTACGAGCCTGTATTAGATTCGGATGCACCCTCCTATCATTTACTGCCACCTCTACAATATGTAGTTCATTAATAAATATGCCGTAATCTACGTCATCATCATCCTCTTCATTAACCGGTTCAGGAACATTGTTGTCAACACATATATTGTGCAAGACAACACACGCATTGATTGTTTTCGAAGCATAATCTGGTGAATATTGTAAGACTCTATGTCTTAATAGACAACGGAAGCGCATTTTTAATAACCCATTACATCTTTCAATAATTGATCGAGTATGCTTATGGCAATTATTATATGCAGCTTCTGGTGAATGTGGTTCAGGTTCTTGCTCTAGCGGTGTTAAAAGCCAAGACCTAAGAGGGAAACCACTGTCTCCTAAAAAATGATTCATATTTTGAGCTCTAAATACAATCCATTTCTCACCGAGTAAATAAAAAGAAGTCTAGCCACGTGCATTCAACTGCTCCATTAATACTTTCACTTGCGAATTATTCCATATGAAAGAATCATTGGTACTCCCAGGATAACGTGCATTTACATTTATTACCTTCATATCACTGTCACATATCTATAGCAAAGAGTTACAAATTAAACCAGACTATAACTTTAAATACTTGGACACATAATCGGGAAGATGGTTCTGTGGTGCTATAATTGCAACATGTGTGCAATCAATGCATCCAATAACGCCAAGAAATCCAAACCTATGTATTAAACAATAAACAAGTGAAATGTTTTATTATATTACGTAAACATACACACCTTTCACGTTTGAGAGACATTTCTTCTACTGTGCTTGGAAATTTTACCTATCTGTTAAATATCTCAGGTTCGTTCAAAGCAGTTACACCTCACAGATGCATCTGACTTACTGCTGTGTAAATATTAATACCATTGTCCAACTGGTAACTACCACTGGAAAAAAATGTTAATGCTATTAATACCTATATGCTGCTGATAATGCCGATAAAAATGTCTATACACTTGATGGTCATAACACTCTTCGTATAATTTTAACCCCTGCTAGTGTAGCCGATAAACCAATAGCACGAGCTAATGTTATTCTCAGTGCAAAAGCTATAGCGACAAAAGCCAAAGTCCCGGTGCAAATTTATGAAAACAAAGGTGTTATAGGATTGAGTAAAATAGTTGTGGAAAATATTGTGGATGAAACTATAACTGTTTCTATGCCCCGAAAGATTGATATATTGTGGATGTATGAAAATGGAATAATATCTCAGAACTGCCAGGTTGGAGTGGATATATAGAACGTATGACGATACAAAATCATAATTTTTCTATGTCTCGAATTCTTTTTTTACCATTTATTCATCAGCCAGCAAGTAACAATAATACTGTTTACTCAACTTTGCTGTGCGCCATAGAGAATGCAAAAAAATATGCTCACGAAATATGCATCATTACTTTTCATATGCAAAACCACGAGAAATTTTTGCGACAGCTCCAGAAGAATTACCATTAACAAGAATTATTGTCAGGCTCGAAGGTTTTCATTTAATGATGTCGTACCTGTCAATTGGTTATATTATGCAAGGAAGTGGTCTTAAAAAAGCTCTTTCCATTATTTATGCACCTAATTCTGTAGATAAAATGTTGAATGAACATGCCAATGCTAGAGCTGTGAGAGGTCATTTATTAATAATCCATGTGGCTTTGGCAATAATTACTCGTATATCGAAAAGTATTAATATTGATGAAGACTTGGACGCGACCCTTCGTACTACCATCGACGATGTGGTCAACGGAGCTTTGTCATATGATGACATTGAGAATTGGGATCATGATGTTGAAGATTTACTTAATAAATTTAATAAATGTTTACAAGAATATGAAGACCGAGGTCCCACGTCAAAAGTATGGGTACAATATTTTCGTATGGTGTCACTTGCAAAAGAATACATAAGACCGGAACGAATGGGAGGTTGGCAGGGACATTTAAACATGCTTCCATATTTTCATGCATCTGGACATTTTGCTTACGCCAAATCCGCGCATTTATATCTCCAGGATATGCTAAAGTTAGAACAGTCTATGAATGCGATTGTTTTACAAAAGTTTATTGCAGGATTCTTTACGGCTCGACGTAGTGACAAATTTAGTTGTGGCACTTGGTCTGACATGATCATTGAGCAGTCTCTCATAACCGACGAAGGTGTAGCACGAGGGAGGAGCACACAAGAAAGTGTCTTCAGCAAATGTGTTTATGGCATGCATGGAATGATCAGTGTATCCGAAGGATTAGAAGTACTTACTAATGTATTAATGGACACAACAGATCAGCATATAGATGCAAGAGATTCACGTGTTAAAAGAGGCAATGAATACGTAAAAAAATTAATTGAATGGTTTTCTTGTTATAATCCATTTCCAGAAGTTTCAATGATAATGTCAATATCAAGTGGAGTCGTCGGCGATAATAAAATAAATTGTCACAATGCTTATGAAGTGGGTCTTGTCTCCATTACAAGCATGATTGGTCAAAAATTTGATAGCATTAAGCTGAAACGTGCTGACAGAGTACTTCCTCTTTTAACAGTATCCAGCTCCGTAAAAGTTCATAATGAACAAGTTCCAGTTGATCCTTTGTTACTATTTCAACGCATAACTATTACAAAAAGATTTGACGATCAACTTCAAAAATTTATGAACTAGCTCTTCGATGAGAATGGAATGCGTAAAAATAAAAAATCTGCTATTTATAGATGCTTTCAACCAATAAATATTGAATTAGATATCTCCGATACTATTTATATCACTGATGGAGGATTTCTTTTACACCGTGTTGTATGGAATAAGGGAGAAACATTTAATACGATTTTTAATACATATGTCGATTATGTACATAGATATTATGGTAGTAATGTCACAATCGTATGCGATGGTTATAACGATCATAAAAAAAATATCAAAGCTGCTGAACAAAGGCGTCGATGTGCAAAAATTTCATGTACTGACATGGATTTCAACGAGTCAAGAAAAATTCCTTGGAAATGCAAGTAACAAGCATAGATTTATTTCTATGTTACGTTTGAAGCTGCTAACATTAATGTAAAACAAGCTCAAAACGATGTTGATGTTATCATCATTGAAACACCTTGAAGAATCCGACAGAATAACAAGCATTGTAGGTGAAGAAATAGATTTGTTAATAATATTAATTGCACGAACACCCATCCATAAAATTATTTATTTTTTAAAACCTGGAAAAGCAAAAATACAAACAACGATTTATTCCTCGCAAAGCTTAAGCTTGTATCCAACATGTAAAAATTATATTTTATTTTTACATGCAATGACCGGTTGTGATACTACATCAGCTACTTTTCCCAGAAGTAAAATTAATGCCTTTAAATTACTTGAAAAGAATAACGAATTAATTAAGTATGTCGATGTTTTTATTAAAGAAGAATTCTCTCCCGAGATGATTTTTAATAATGGTATCTGTTTTCTGTTGGCTATGCATAAAGCAGCAATAAAATAAGTGTCCATTGATAATCACAGATATTTAACGTTTGCGAAATTAACACACCTTAAAAAACCGGTAGACCTATCTTCTTTTCCGCCAAAATCTAGTGCTGCTCGGCAACATTTATATTGTGTTTACTAAGTGCAAGTATGGTTTGGTAACGATCTTGACCCTTTAGACTGGGGATGAACATTGCAAGATCAAATTTTGGAGCCAGTTAAAACTCTTCTTCCACCCGCTCCTGGTAGTCTACTCAACTCTATTTTTTGTAATTGCACCAAGGAATGTACCTTGAACTGTGGTTGCAGAAAAGTTGCGGTAATTGTGACGGTCAGAATTGTTTAAATGTATCACCCGATGTGTTTAATGACATTAATAATGACGAGTCTACTGAAGATGTAGATCCATCGTGTTTCTTGACTGAAACTATGCAAATACAGGTGACGAAAAAATAGGATGATGCAGAGTTGTACATGGTAATTGGAATGGAGCCAAAAGTAAACATTTTTTAATAAAAAAAAAATTGTAATAATAAAAATTAAAAAAAAAACTAATCTTTTTTGAAATAGAGACAAAAATAATTTATTATAATTTTTTTATGAATAATCATTTTGCTAATAAAAAATAATTTATAATTTGTTTATTTTTTTTAATAAATAAATATTTTTTAATCAGAAATAAACGTGGACACTACTAAGTGGTGTGGAAAGGAGTGTACGTATTATGAGGAAAATAAACGTTACAACGTTTTGAATGGATTGCGCCCGTTTAGTACGACAAGTGGAGATTTGTACTGCATACTGATGATGTGAATGAGCGAACCGAGTGTTTCTCGCAAAGATAGCCCGAGATGGTATCAAAGAATATAATTCAGCAGCACAATAGACGTTGTAATAACGATAATACAAAGAAAGCACTGAAACCATCCTTCTATGCTCAGGGGACTGTATGTGAGAAGTTAAGGACGGGTCATTTATAAGCCTAATCGCTCTTTTGAATACGATCAACGACATCGAGAGCGTATTGGGGAGCACTAACCCAGAGATAAGAATTATATTCCAGATGAGGCCGAATTTGGGCCTTATACAGCAGAAGGAGTTGTCGAAAGGTAAAGTACTGCTTAGATCTGTACAAAAAGGCTATTTTACGAGCAGCTGTTTTGGTAGCTGGCCGAAGATGATCAACCCATGAGAGATTTGAAGATACAGTCATACCCAACAGAGTAATAGAGTCTGAAAACTTAAGAACTGAGCCATTCATACTTACAACAGGAAATGATCGATCTTTTTTGGCGGACACAAGGCAACACTGAGTTTTGTTAGCATTAAATTTAACTAGATTATTGCTTCCCCATTCGAGAATACGTTGAATGTCTTTGTTGATTGAATTGGCCATTTCAGCTTTAATTTCTTGATTTGACATAGAAGGTGGATTATCACTATGAGTAGACTGAGATGAACTACAGTGAAGAGTGCTATCGTCAGCAAAGCAATGGATGGGGTTAGTTGTTGAAGAAATAAGGTCATTTATGTATAGCAGAAAAAGTGTAGGCGCTATAACAGATCCCTGTGGTACGCCCGCGTTAATACTAACTTCTTTTGAAAAAAAGCCATCAACTACGACACTTATTCGTCTTTTATCAAGGAAACTAGAAACCCAGTTGATGAGAGTATCATTCAACCCAAACGAGGTGAGTTTGGCAAGTAAACATTTATGCCAAACTTGGTCAAATGCCTTTGAGATATCTAAAGCGACTACAACTGTTTCACCGGACTGCTCTACTGTATTGTGCCAAACTTGGGTCACATATGAAAGAAGATCACCTGTTGAACGACTTTGCCTAAACCCATATTGGTGGTCACTAAGGAGTTTGTTAGTTTCAAGGAACGTGAGAAGTTACTGATTGATGGCTTTTTCCATGATTTTAGACAAAATGGAAGTGATGGCAATTGGTCGGTAGTTTGAGGGATCGGTCTTATCGCCTTTTTTGGGAATAGGTTGAACATTTGCTAGCTTCCATGATGAAGGGAATCCCCAGAAGACATACAGATCGTATAGAGCTTAGATAGGACTGGTACTAGTTCGGGGGAACATTCCTTTAAGACAATAGCTGGGATACCGTGTGAGCCAGTCGCCTTATTGAGATCAAGCCTACTGATGATCGATTCCAAGAGCTTGTACCGAAAATGAATTGGTTTCATAGCGTATGAAGAAGAGTTGACTAGGGGCACATCTTTGCCAGAATCATTGAGACACGAGTATATTTTTTGTTTTGGTAATTTTTTTAATTTTGACCTTTTTGACTAATTTGGTGTTGTTAGACAATACAGCACTTGATTTGTGCAAAATAAAATTAACTTTAATATTTTTTATTACTTTCGTAATGTTGGTTTAACCCGAGGTTTAACCTATTGTTTGCCATTTCTGTTACATAATACAGATTTGATTGAAATTATGTTATCTACCAATCGAACAATCTTCGAATACAATTTTAACGTATGTGATAAGTGATGACTTTTGTAATACTTCTATCTCTGTTCACTTTTGGTATAAATGCACAGGCGGTTTTTAAATCGAACGCATCCATTTTATCAGTTTATAATTCTACACCCAGATTTAACTTTTTCTGTAATGCCTTTAACCTTACTGCCTTGCGGATACTTTCAATTCGGATTATTCCACCCTGCTTTATCGGTTTGCATAGCACTATTATCACCGCTCTCCGCTGCTCCACCAATAATCTTTTTGTTGAGAATTGCCCATTTTTAAATTAGTTTCCAAAGAATTAAGAATTTTTGCGGTTACTTTAAGGGGTTTTCGGTAAGGAGGGTAAGAGGTATAAGACTGGTTTAGATGTAGGTCATAATTTGGATTCTATATATTTACGATCAAATTGTTAATAATAATGAAAATGCTTTATAAAGGAAAATATATTTTTCTCCGATTGACAGCAAATATTAATTTTGCAGACACATATCAATCAGAAAAGTGTTACTTTTCCTGCCTAGGCAGCAAAGTAAAGACTTTCCTGCCTAGGTAGCAAAATGATTGTTCTCAATGGGAATAAAACATTTCACATTTTTTGACAAAGAATTCAAAAAACATATTTTTAGTTGTTAATAGTAAAATTACTACAATTTTGAATAAATAGGCCACCTTTTCTTTCCTCAGATATCGTTCTCTTTACATTCACTATATTACCAGTTTGATTCGCTTCATAAGTAGTTCCTACATTAGTCAATACTTTTTCACAAATACTGGTTTTACTTGCTATTAAATCCTCAATGTACCCTTCTGCTATGGTTGAGGATTTCCACCCACCATGTCTTTTCAACATTGTTATGTCACCTCCTGAATTTACAAGTAAAGTGGCAGAACTTCTGCGGAGGCAGTGTCCCGTATATTCTTTAGCATTCGGCAACTTTAAATAGACAGCTATTTCTTGAAGTATTTTACCAAATTTATGGATACCAACAAATTGCTTTACGGATTTACCCTTTACGTATTTAAAAAAAAAATCTTGTGTCTTTTAATTTAACAGGCCGAAGAGCGATATATTTTCTAACAACATCTAAATATTCCATTATTACGAAAGACCTCGAATTCTCCGTCTTCGTGTTTAATAGGGATACCAATAGTTTATTGTTCATATCTTCAATATTTTCTAACTTTAAATTCAATAGTTCGTCGCAGCGACATGCTCCCGCAATTCCAAAAATCAATCCAACCTAAAGGAATGGATTATAAGTATTTTCACTTTTGCTAATAAATATTCATCATCTGGAGCATCCAGTATAAAGTTTGTAATGTCTTGTTTTTCGAAAACTCGGGACTTCTTTGCCTTGTAGCCTTCGGATGCCCGTTTTAAATATGCCCGCAACTTCAAATATCTTCCTATATCTACGCCATTTTTAACATTCGTAGTTGCCTTCAACATGGAATATACAGACCAAAGTGTAGAACTCTTCATTGTTTTAGATAATTCAGCAAAATAAGCAAGTAATACATTCTCCGAAAAAGTCTTCGGATTTTTCTCCATGCAGTAATCCATAAATCGTTTACAATTTCCTTCATATTTCATTCGAGACTTCTCCGGCAACAATTCACAAATGTAACTCAATATTTTTTGCCACCTCCCTTATTTCTGGAGGAGTAAGTACTTCTAAGTCGCTATCACTGTCCATAATATAAATATACCCATATTTTTCCACAAAAATGCCAGAAATTTGATAAGTTATCAAACTATAATTATTATGGACATATACATTTCCATAGCAACCAACCATTCCAACAATTGCGATTTCTATTAAATTTTGTTTTAATTTATCACTACAGGAAAAATAAAAAGATTGTGGGAATTGTAATAATTTGCAAATACAATACCCTACATATATCATTATAAACAATCGGAGAAAAAATTATATATTCAACTCGGCATCAAAGTAGATTAACTGCCTTAGCTGAATTCCTAGTCTCGCTACGCTCGGCTATGAACTATCAGCCGTGGCAGTCAATCTACTACTTTGGAGCCTTGTAAAACAAATAACTATTAAAATTAAGTATTAATTTTAATTAAATTAACTTACATTAACACTCTTTTTTTATTTGGGTAAACATGATAAACGAGCCGATAATGGCCACTTTTTGAAGAAAAATCACGATGCCATTACGTATTCTTCTAATCTAACATGATGGTCTATGTTTTTTAGTGACCTAATACTTTCTTTCACTTATAGCATTTTAGAAATTGAAACTGATTGGTTCTTATTGACTGCACATGCGTGCATAAATACACCTGAATTATTCGACTTTTAACTACAGAGAAATTGAGTCTGGGCTATTTTTTGAGACTAAAAACATACTTTTCAGTGTTGGTAAATTCCGGGTGTTTACTGGATCATCGAGAGTATGTATTTAGTGATTTTATATAACATTCATCTTAAACTTGTTTTCTGTGGTTAGTCTGGGGGTGTTCATTACTGAAACAAGAAGTAAACCAAAAATTAGTAATGGTTACTTAGGGTGGCCATTACTACACCGTAATTTTTAATAATGGCCGCAATTCTAGTACGCCGATAAAAAAATGTTTATTGTTACTTTTAGCAATGCAAGGGTAGACCAAGAGGAGACCATTTTTTAAGTGAAAGGGTGAAAAAATCTATACCAGCAGTATAGTATTTAGTATTCCCAGATCTACTTTACGAGTTGGCTTCAGAGAGGTGATTAAAAAAAATGCATCTCAAAACTCAACTTGCGGAAGTAGACGAAAATATTTTAGTGCAGTGGATTCTAGCTATGGCTAGAAAGGGCTTTTCTGTTCATCCTGAAAGTGCAAAAAACATTAATAACTGGAAAAGAATCTCTTATAAAAAATGGGAAGCATAATTTCTTAAAATTGAGAGTTACCTCAAGAAAGAAGGTATGTTTAAAACTGTTCAACAGTCGAATAGAATATTTAACGCAGACAAAACTGGATATGCACTAGGATTAGTACTAGGACGTTCTAATATACAAGGGGACTTTTACGAAAGAAAAAGCAACGCCGAAAATGAACAAATAACCGTTATGGCATGCTTAGATGCGGATAGTAGTATGGTGCCACCCATGATAATTTATCCATACAAAAAATACCCAAAGACATCATTTAGTCCTTACCAAATAGTTGGGCAGAGGGCAGATCAGACACTGGATGGATGAATTCCGAAGTCTTTCATGAATACATTGGTAACCACTTTGTTCCCCATTTGAAGTTTAAAAATATTCCTCCGCCGCGGTTCCTTTTTTGTTAATGGGCGTAGATTCCGTCTAGCAAAATACGGTAGTGAACTTTGTGAGACGAGTGGGATAATATTAATAGCGCTGTTTCCAAACGCCACACATATTCTCCAACCCACCGATGTTTCTACGTATAAACCACTAAAGACCGGATGGAAAGCCTTAGCGAGGCGTGGAAATTTTAAAACTTTCAAAAGGACATTACAGAATACACCTTGGGAAATGTACTTTACGGTGTTCTTGAAAAGTGTGGTACCGAAACGTAGACTGTTCTAAGTTTGCTACCAATAAGTCAGTACCAGACCCCGTAATATCTAAATCCAAAGAAATATCAGAATCCACTTAGAAGAACTGGAAAAACATATAAGCCGAAAAAATTCAAATCAAACATATTGTTTGAGACCCCTGATAACACTTTATATAAAAGTATAGAAGAGGACGCCCGACAATAATCCTCCTAAGCAGAAGAAGAAATTATCTCCAGCTGTAGTCTCAACAGAAAATTGCCGAAAAGAGTATAATTGCAAAAAAGTAAAAAAATCAGTTAGATTCCAAAAATTGAAAGGTGCAAAAAGGAAGATCTTTAGCAATACTGATGATTCATCCATAAATTCTAAGAAGATGCTCTACTGAGATATCACTAATATCAAAAACGCCTAGAAGGACTATTAGAAGGAACATTTGTTATTGTAAAATACGATTAGCTATATACAGGTGATATTTTTTTGTCTAAAATGTAAAATTCATTTTATGTATCAGACCGAAACATATTTCAAATTGGTACGTTTAGTTAAAGCAGGCATTTTATCTTTTTAGGAAAAGTAATAAGGTTGGACATCGAAGGTGCCGAAGTTTCTTCGATAGCTAAAGCAGAGTACGATTGGAAGTGGCCCCTGAAAAGAAGAATGTCTTTACTATTTCATGGAAGATATTAAAGAAATAATAGATCCCCGAAACCAAAAAATAAAAGATATTTCTCAATTCCTCAACTTTCCACTTTTATATAACTAGTTTTTTGTAAGTAATGGTCATCACTGGTACACACAGTAAACAACTCCACTGTAGTCGTGGCCAGTATTGAGTCGTTTTATATATTTTGTTCTATTACAAAAAAATTGTTAATAATTTAGTAAATAAATATAACCTATAATAAGTAATACCCTTAGATCATGTATATGATCTAAGGTTACACCCTACTATCAAGAAAAGTTTTAGGGGTGAAGGGGGCAGGTCCGGACAGCTTTTTTCAAACTGCTATATATCCATTGTTTTTTGACAAAAAGATTTGCAAAAATTATAGTAAGTATAGGTATGTTTACTTAATGTTTTCCTGTCAAATCGAAATAAAAAAAGTAAATGATTTTTGAGACAAAAATTTCAAATCCTACTCGAGGTGAACTTTTTATTTATGTATTTTATAAAATTAATAATAATTTTTAATTAGTTTTTAAAACATTACTGAACATCGTAACCAAAAAAACTAATATTAAATTAAAGATAGGAGGCCATTCTCGATGTTCCTGGCAACTTAGACACAACATCCTTTCTTTCAACACTGGAAATATCTTCAATCCGTGGAAATATACACTTCTTTAAAAACGTTGCTTGAAATTCCTCATTTTCTAATAATTCAACTACTTTTCCAACATAATGTACAGTTCGTTTTTTTGTTACAAACTTCACTAATACATAGTCATCCTTTAGGACTTTTTCTTCATCTTCAAGTTCCATAATCAGCTTCAAAGTCTAAATCAGACAAGTTGTATTTAAACCTAGCGCCTACTCCTGTGACATTTAGCGGTAAGCCTATGCCAGAATCTGACGATGAAATATAATCCAGAACCACTTTAGTCTTCATGTACTTTTTCTTTGTTTTTACTGTCTGTTCGCCATTTTGTGTTTTCTTTGATGTAATTTTTGACACCAATTTTCTCTTAGTATTAGTTTTTTCCAACTTTGACTGTCTTATTCTTTAAAATTCCTCAATTACGTTCTTTTCAGGTGTGCTGGTGTACACTCCTGATTTCCCTACTCTAGATTTTCTGTCGGTTTTTGTAAGGCAAGCCTTAGGTAATGGTTTTACATCGGTTGGTTTAATAGATAGTATTTTAATCATGAATTTGGTAGCTTCAACTACAATTTCATTCAAAATATATCTGACCATTACTTCTACACCGTGGCTTTGAGGTGAGCTTTCCACTTCATTAACAAAATTGAACTTATCAACAATGCTTGTATCAATAATAGTGTTTGTAGAAGACACATTATTTCTGTTTACAGTGAGAGGGCGATCTGTAGCGAACGAGGCGCAGAAATCATCATCTACACACACACACACACGCACGCACGCACGCACGCACACACGCACGCACGCGCGCACACACACACACACACACATACACACACACACACACATATATATATATATATATATATATATATATATATATATATATATATATATATACAACGTGTTCCAGATAACATTTTCAGCATGGGGATCTCGCTTATTATAAAAGATACAGATTTGGTTAAATTAGATGAATTACTCCTAAGGATTAGTGAAATTATAGGACACTCTCCAATTTCCAAATTTCCATGTATTTTAAGACTTATGGCAAGAAAAGAAAAATGTCAAATTTCTTTTTCTTGTAATATCTTTTTTGTTATATTAGACATATAAATTTTATTTGCACTTTCTTAAGATATTTTTTATGCAGAATTTAAATATCAATTTGGATTTTTTTGCACTTTCTATTTTTTAGTTTCAACCCCTAAATTAAATTTTTCTTATGGAACAAGTCGGCTTTGAAATAATTGATCGTGTTTTTTTATCCTCTTTACAATGATATAGCACATGTACTATCTATTTTTAAAAACAACAAAGAAAATTTAAAAAATGTATTTTATTAAAGACTCTAACAGTAAGTAGGCCGTGAAACATGAGAAAACGACAAATAATAGATAACAACAAGAGTTAAGCAGGTAATAGTATTGGAGA
This sequence comes from Vesta saturnalis, assembly GCA_036346205.1. Classification (NCBI taxonomy): domain Eukaryota; kingdom Metazoa; phylum Arthropoda; class Insecta; order Coleoptera; family Lampyridae; genus Vesta; species Vesta saturnalis. The sequence continues at coordinate 5,443,149 of JARFJB010000218.1, forward strand.
TAATTATCCAATTATAAAAGATGTTCAAACAATTGACCATTCCGTTCTAAACATAATTGTGCCCTGCGTAGTGTCGACGTAATTGCTCTGCGTAGTTTTTGCCGTTTAATGCTACCAAATGCTGCAAAAACAGCTTCACGAAGATCTTCGGCATTCTCAAATGTTTGCACGTACACTCGATTTTTCACGTAGCCCCAAAGGAAAAAGTCCAAGGGCGTTAAGTCTGGAGATCTGGGTGGCCATAAAATCGACCCTCGATTACGAATCCATGAATTTGGAAACTGATTATTAAGATATTCGCTGATAATGTTTGAATTGTGGGGTGGGGCGCCATCTTGTTGGAAGCAGATATTAATATTCCCAATCAGTGGTAAATCATCAAGTTTATTTTCTAAATCAGTTTGTAGTAAATTCAAATACCTTTCACTATTTAATGTTTCGTTAAAAAATATGGGCCCAATAAGTTTAGCGCCTAAAATGCCACACCAGACGTTAAAACCAAATCTCACTTGATGCCGACTTTCCTTAACAACGTGAGGATTTTCACGGTCCCAAAATTGAACATTGTGTCGCTTGAAAAGGCCATTATTTGTAAATCTGCTTTCGTCAGACCACAAAATCGTAGCTGGAAAATTATCGTTATTCTCACATTGATTAACATACCATTGGCAAAATTGTAATCTTTTCCCCTGATCTCCATCTCTAAGTCCCTGCAGAATGGTGTACTTATACGGATGATACCAGTGACGTTTTAAAATTCTTTGTGATGTAGTTTTCGAAATACCAGTGTTATGTTCAATTTCTCTAACAGATGTTGAAGGATTTTCAATAACTGATTGTAATACATTTAGTTCTGCATCTTCATTCCGTAATTTCTTTTAAATTAATTACCAAATTTCTGTACGTACGAGCACTGGGCTGCCTTCTTTCAGGATACAGCTTCAAGTACATCTGTTCAACTTCTATACTGTTTTTATGAGACAAGATGTAACAACTCAACATATCAAACTTTTCAGTATTAGTAAATAAAGCCATGTTTGACACAAAAATATTCTGGAACGAATAATTTTTAAGTGACATTAAATTCGATTGTGTTTTTATGTTTCACGGCCTCCTTATTGTTAGAGTCTTAAATAAAATACATTTTTTTAAATTTTCTTTGTTGTTTTTAAAAATAGATAGTACATGTGCTACATCATTGTAAAGAGGATAAAAAACACGATCAATTATTTCAAAGCCGACTTGTCGTTCCATAAGAAAAATTTAATTTAGGGGTTGAAACTAAAAATAGAAAGTGCAAAAAAATCCAAATTGATATTTAAATTCTGCATAAAAATATCTTAAGAAAGTGCAAATAAAATTTATATGTCTAATATAACAAAAGATATTACAAGAAAAAGAAATTTGACATGTTTCTTTTTCTTGCCATAAGTCTTAAAATACATGGAAATTTGGAAATTGGAGAGTGTCCTATAATTTCACTAATCCTTAGGAGTAATTCATCTAATTTAACCAAATCTGTATCTTTTATAATAAGCGAGATCCCCATGCTGGAAATGTTATCTGGGACACGTTGTCTATATATATATATATATATATATATATATATATATATATCTGTGTGTGTGTGTGTGTGGCTGTGTATGGCTGAGATGTCAATTTAGCAGCATCATAAATCGTGATCCGTTTACCAGGATTTGACATATGAAATCATTGAAAGATGCCTTGCACTTAGATTTGAAAGGACCAAACACTGCTTTGTCCAGGGGTTGCATCCTAAGAGTGCAATGCAGAGGAAAAGATAGTAATACAATCCCGTGCTCTCTTGCATATAAAATAGCTTTTAAAGAGAGGTGTGTCCCGTGATTGTACATCACAATCAAAATCCTATTCAAGAGGTTTCAAGTAGTATGTTTTTTTTATATGTTCCAATAATTTTAGAAAAATATTTGTAGCCATTCATCCCGATTTCTCAGCAAACCCAACGGCTCCTGGAAGAGCGCCGTACAAAAACTCATCCTTCATTCTTATACGAGGAAAGATGTAAAGAGGTGGAATTGAATCACCAACAGCTGAAGTTATTCCGCACATTGTGACTAGAGATCCCCGTTCGGCAGATGCACACTGTCCTACTGCCTGGAAACCTGTTTCTGCTATAACTCTGGGTGCTTGGAGAACGGTTATAACACCCGTTTCATAGAAAGTCTTGGATGACGTTTCATGAAAGATTGCATCCAGTCAATGCCTGCTTTTCTGTTAATCTTCCAATTTTTTGAAAATTTCTTACCCAACTTAGTAGCATATTCAAAACCCAACTCACGGAAAATTTTATATGTCAAACCGTAACATATTTTTGAACACTTTTTGAGGTACAACTCCAACTCAGCTTCTTCATTTTGAGAAAAAACTTGTCGTGTGGCTTATTTTGCTACCCTGGTCTCCTCTGTTGCATCGTCAGATCATTTCCTTAATCGCTGGCGTTGTCGTTCTGACTCTTTTTAGCTCCGATGACACTATCGAACAGAGTAGATTTCGGTATATTAAATGTAGCAGCAAAGACAGTCCTGCTGATAACATTTCGTACTGCATTTTTAAGACATAACTCGGAATTTCTGATCGGATAGGACGTTTTTTTGTATGTTCGCACCATCCTGCAAACAAAAAAGGATGGACTTAGGTATAGCCATCACCATCTTGTATTACTACACGTCATAAACAAATGAAGCAACATGCGACAGTCATTTCATACTTCATCCTTGTCACAAGAATGCAGATCATATTTGTTACGATCTCTTGTCGTATCTGTCACATATCCGTAAATTTGTGACGAGATGGCGACGATTATAGCTACAAGTGACAATGGGGTACTTTCAGACACGCAATGTGGGGCAGATTCGAACATAATATGCGGCAGATTCGGACAGTATCCGAACGTGCCCCATATCAATTGTCTGGCTGCACATAATTGAGTTTTAGTGCTACAACATCTACGTATATGTAGAACCATTATAGTTTTGAGGTTAGGTATATAAAAATTACCATTCTCTATTCTAGTATTATTTCTTGGCGGTAAATTTTAATTGTCCGGAGGTGCTCCATGTCCGGACCTGCACCCTTCACCCCTACATTTGTTCTCAGCATTTTGATATATCAAAATAATTTTTTTCTCTTGGGTAGCTATTACCAGTACACCTACACTACGTTTTACTATTGATATTTCTATCGACTGCTCAGTCTAACCTGTTACGCAACAATCATAATCGCCCCGACCGTGCTTATTACTATATAGGAACAAATATTCGTCCTATTTTTCGTACGTCTTCAGCATTTTTGCGTTTACTCAACTTGTCAAAGAAATTTACATAATTCTTTAGAATGATTACTTATACACTAGATTGAAAAAATTGGATTATTCCAACAAATGAAGTAGGTAACGAGAGGACAGACTGCTTAAGCTCACCGCTTTATCTATTGAACACTCTCTTAGATCAATTCTTTTAGTTTTATGTCATGCCAAATAGAAAACGTTTAATATCATTTTGAATATTTTGGTACCAGAACGACGATTTCTGTAAAAAGCAAACTAATTTTTAACCAACTTCCGAAAAAAAGAAAAAATAAAAGAAACTTAAAAAAGCAAAACTGGCCAATAAAAATAGATACCAGTGCTAGAGATACGTAGTGATCAATCTCAAGTGTATACCACACGATCAAAATATTTAAGTTGGTACCACTGATAGGTTGGTAAGAAGCTGTATTTCTCTAGCTACTCTAGAGCATGGTTCGAGTAAAAACTACGATCAGTTTCAATTCTGTATGAAGGTCATTAACTTATACATATTATAAAATATTATCTTAATTTAAATAATGACTGTTTTGTATTTGATTAGACTGCATCCCTGTAAAATACAACAAAATAAATAAAGTATTATTTAATGATTGAATTAAATCATTACAAAATTATGAATCTTAAGTATTTAAATGTTATAATTTCATTATAATTAAATAAAATTTATATCACAATTTGAAATTCAGAATATATAATTTGTCTTGATATAGACTCAAGAAAATACAAAAGTGAAAAACGAAGTTATAATATGACATAAACTAAAACGACTAAAACCACACTAAAAATCCAAAGCAGTCAACTGCAAAACACAACAATATTAACAACTAGGGATTTTTGTCATACCACTACAGTACACTTGAGATTGATAACGTTGTAGAAAGAAACAGCTCTATCCAACACTCCAACAACTAATAAACATTATTTTAACTTTTAACTTCAAATCTTATTCGTTAACCCAGTTATTAAAAAAATCGAGCAATCGTCTTGCTCACATTGTTTCTCTTATATATGGTCACTGAAGATTTTCATGCGTAATTTTTTTCCACCAAACTCTTTTAAAGCAACATTACCCAAAAAACATAAATTATAATGTTAAAAGTATCACTAATATTTTTCAAGGGACATGAATAAGTTCACAGCACGGACACGGACCAATCTACATATTCTTTAGTAATTAATTTCTTACCGTTACAGAAAATATTATTTATCAGTTAACAAAGTATTATAAGAAGCACTAAATTTGTTTAAACACAAGCTAACAAACTGAAATAGAGAAGTGAAGGTGTGACAAATTTGTTTATACAGGGTGCCCGGAAATAGCATGTACCTAGAGAAGGAGGTGATTCTACATGAAAAAATAAGACTTTTTTTCCTATGAACTTATATGCCCAGACGTACCGTTTTCAATATACAGGGGGTCAAAGTTGAATTTTTTTTTCAGTTTTTGGACAATATCTCGAGAACAGTTTGAGATATGAACTTCAGCTCTCATACACAATTTGTGCTCATTGTTTTCACAGTAAAATATTTTAGAAAATTCAGTGGCGTGGATTTTGGGTATTTTGAGGGGTTCAATCCCCCTACTAAAATAAATTAAATTTCAAGGAGCGCGTTAGAACCGCCTGTATTTTCTCTACCAAAAAGGTACTCTTGGTTAACAGCTCTAAAGTTGATCATTTCCGAGAAAAAAAACATAATTTTTTTGTTTTCCATTCAATAAGTAGTAATTTGGAATTTATTACTTGCATTCTTTCCAAAATGTTATGCCTACTGTTAATAAATTGTTAATGAAAATGATTCTTAAAAATAATGTTTTCTCTCATTGATTGCCATTTTTCTCGGAAACAGTTGAGTTTAGAGCTATCAGCCAAGAGCACCTTTTTGGTGTAGAAGACATGGCCGGTTCTGAGGCGCTTCTTAGAATTGCATTTAATTCAGTGGCGTAGAAATTAGGTGGGTTGAAACCCTCAAAATACCCAAAATCCACGCCACTGAATTTTTGAAAACATTCATTTTACAGTGGAAACAAGTGACTTAATAAGCACAAATTGTGTATAAGAGCTGAACATCATATCTCATACGGTTCTCGAGATATTGTCCAAAAACTGAAAAAAAAATTCAACTTTGACCCCCTGTATATTGAAAACGGTACGTCTGAGCATATAAGTTCATAGGAAAAAAAGCCTTAATTTTTTCATATAGAATCACATCCTTCTCTAGGTACATGCTATTTCCGGGCACCCGGTATATAAGATACAAAGTGCAACCACTCTGAGTGAGCAGTGGGTGAACTCACCAACATTATACGCAAGTTGACAAAGGATAGCCACCCACTCAAACATGTCTTCCTCGACCAATTTGAAAATTTCAGTTTGCACTGACTTATGAGGTGCCATCATTAGAATTTATTCACTCCTTTGTTTTAATACCCTACACTCATAGCAGACAATGAGGGTCCAATTTCCACAAACACAAACATTTTAAAATTAATGCTTCTGGCTAGATGGTACTATATGGCACTAGTTCACCATAGTTTAGAAGTCAAAAATGTTATTTAATTAAATCATTGACACATTTATATTAACATTCATTTGAATAAATTAACAAGCTTAAACATAATTAATATATTAATTGATGAATTTTACAGATATAATAATAATACAAAATGCATTTAACTTACATTCTATTTTTATAGAATATTTATATTCATAAATACATCACATAAAAACTTATCTAAATAGTGTTGCTGTTACATTTGATATCTATAAGCGGTGGACATTGTTTGCAAACTTTCCAAACAATTACAATAATCTCTATGAATATAAGTGAATAACGTAATATTCGTCTTCTCATTTTTCCCTCAAACAAATCTAAAGCAGGTTAATATCATACCTTTTTGTAAAACAGAAAAGCTTTTATTTTACACTACAGACCAGTTCGTTTTGTTGATAATACAAGTATAATACAAATCTGATATAACTTTGCTAATAATTAATTCCTTAAACCTATAAAATGCTACCAATTCAGAATTGATATTTCTGTATTAGTAGCATGTAACGATGTACGGGTAAAAATGTTAAATGTGAAATGCCAGATATTACTACAATGTTAGTTTTTAGTTCCTTAAAAATCATTTAATATTTAAAAACAACGTAACGGTAATAAAAATAATTCTAAAATAACTAACTAGTTATGCACCACACTCAACTATCGCTTTTCCCCATCCTAAGTGCGAAAAAAAAGAATGTATTAACTCAAATTACAAAAATTTCCCATTAGAGAATTAAGTGTGCCCACATAAAATCCTCTACATTGAGAAATCGCAGGGAACACTCCCGAGATTCAGAATATAATTAATTTAAATTAACTTGCAAGGGCAATTGTCTTTGTTAAATTGTTGGTCATTCGATAATGTATTACGTCCTGGTTGAGACGGTTTATGTTGCACACCTGATTCAGCAGCATTTAAATCTAATCGACCATCTTGAATACTTTGATAAATTTTACGTGCTGTTTCCAAAAATGCTTCTTCCACATTCTGACCTCTAAACAACAAAATTGTAAATTTGCATTAAAATGAATGTAAACTTACGTTTTAGCACTAGCTTCGACAAACATTAGTCCGTTTTCGTCTGCAAACTGTTTTGCTTCTTCATAAGTAACATCTCTTTGTCCTTCTAAATCACATTTATTACCAATAAGGAATATTACGGTGCTAGGATTAGTTAAATTTCTAGTATCAGTTAACCAGCTACTTAAATGATTATAAGTTGAACGACGTGTTATATCATATACCATTAAAGCACCAGCAGCTCCTCGATAATATGAACGTGTGACTGCTCTAAATCGTTCTTGCCCCGCAGTATCCCATATTTGTAATTTAATTTTTTGGCCTGCTACCTCAATGATGCGAGTACCGAATTCTACTCCAATTGTATGTGGACAATCCGACATAACTATAATTATTTGTTACTTTTTGTTTATTGTAATAATCAGACTTACATTTCTTTTCCGTAAATTGGTGAAGAAGGCATGATTTACCTACTCCCATATCTCCAATTATGATATACTTAAAAATGTAGGAATAATTGTAAGGGCCGGCAGACATTTTTGCTAAGAAAAGAATATAATTTTTACATTAGTTATTGACAACAGCTGCCAAATCTGAATTTAACCTTTACCGTATTTTCAGAAGGAATGTTATCAGTATTTGATAACAACAGATATATTAATACTTATTAAACATTAAGGTGAAAAGAAGTGAATCATACATTAATTTAATTTTCTGAATTTAAATATTCTTACATTAAAAGTTTTTTTATAAGAAATATCAAACCTTATTTAGGGCTCTCCACTCGACTAATATCACAAAAAATACACAGATTTTTGGAAAAATTTAAAAAAAATATTTATCAAGCTGTCAAAAATTACTGCAACAAGGCGGCCATTTTTCTCACGGTATGAGTAGATGAATACTTTTAAGAAAGTACGTATGGGCTTGCAATTATTACTTTTAAAACAATAGGAGTTTGAGTTTTATTACGTGTACTTAATTTTTATCGAGAAAATATATAACTTTTTCGCCATAAGAGGTTGCCAAGATCTAAGAAATCTACAAAAACAAGAACATTTTCTTTTGTTAGTGTATTAGAGTGGTGACACTGTTTGATAAATTAAACTACCAACACTTAAAAATGTTCTTGAACACATCCACTATCATGCCGTCCACAGTCATGATCACAGTATGACTCATTACATCATCTTCCCATAACACTGTATTTTAACAATAGCATCTTTTATTATATTGTGCCAACACGTTTAATTCTGTTTTTTCTTGTTGCTGTCCATTAATTATTAACAATTTCTTAAAAATCAATCTATGATACGTAGTATCTTTAGAAATCCCATTTGAATAGAAACAATGTAGATACAGCATAATATGTGCTAAAGACTAAGTAGGTAAAGAAATTAACACGCAGAGTAAAGATAGGCATGTTGTTACACGAGTATTCAATAAGTACATAGTTTTAGCATTTTTAAGTAATAATTTCTATAACTTCTCAGTTGCATTAAATGTAGACACCGTTAGAGATAAATTAAATACCAAATTAACAAGGACAAACGCTCGCTAGTTTCACTGAGAGATTATTTGGAAGTATATTTACACACAGATATATATATATATATATATATATATATATATATATATATATATATATATATATATATATATATCAGCAATTTGGCATCCGGTCCACTAACATAGTTATTTGGCATCCACCGTTATACACTAGGTCATACACTGTTTGCGTTTATAGTACAAGGTGACTTTCTACCAATGTGTAGCCAGTAAATACTTCTGTATCCATCAAGACACGTGAACCTGTTTATTTACTCTCGGCGCAAAAAGTGTATATACTTTGAAGCTGAATAAAAAACCAACCATTGGGCCGATTCCAGTGGGCTTGATGTGATAGTAAAGCATGTTTATTTCTACGTTATTTAGGTGTAACAACGTTTTTTTAATGTACTTTAAGGACTAATTCTACGGCCGAATGATGCAAAGTGCCAGTTTTTTGAGATTTGCGACACCATAGGTAAGTTTAGAAGTACTTAAACTACTGGCACAAATGGTACGAAATTTTAATATGTTGTAAATTCAACCTTTCTCAATATGAGTGTAAAATTTTATAATCAATATTTGATTGTTGTAGACGCTAGAGGCGATTTTGCAGCACATTGCATTCTTTGAAATGGTAGATTGCAGGAGAATCAGATTTACACGAACGTCTTCGTTGTAATATCAATAATAAAAGGAGACTCGCTTAGAAACCAAAATTTTGTCATGTTTTTGGAGAACTTTTAATTAACTGCAGACCGCCTCGGCACGAACATCGAGCCTGTGGCTGCGTTTGTGTTCTGAATCCTTTAGAATGTTACTCTTCACGCTTTAGGCGCGAGTGTAGGCATGTATCACTGAATTTATAATTTTGTTTGCCAATA
>JARFJB010000218.1:5457500-5487500 GCA_036346205.1 Vesta saturnalis
TTGCTTTAATTTAAGTTTCGAAATTTGTATTATTATTGATAAACATACTCGTATTTACATTGCATTAGTATCTTTAAGCATTTCTTTTCTTTACACGCTTAATTCATTTCCGTTTCTTCCACCGTTCAGTCCAGTTTAACATTTTATCTTTCTTAAGTTTTACTCCCTTGTAAAAGGTATGTAAAGGCTTTTAATTACTTTGTATATATTATATTTAATAGGGAACCAAGAAAGGAAACAAGAGTGTCTCTACGTTAAGGAAAACCGATTGTGTTAGGATAAAGCTCTTTTGTGAATTAATTTCGTATCAATGCAAAAACGTGCTGGATGACGTCACGAAGAAATGTATAAAATACCGTGGATGATAATGCAATGTCGTCTTCACGAAGTATAATTGGAGATATATTTGTTTTGCATTAATAACGCATGCTGTCAATATATATATATATATATATATATATATATATATATATATATATATATATATATATATATATCTCACTTTCGTCGTTCGAAGTCTGCGTTTGTTCTTTAATCTACATTTCCATTATTGTAGGTAGAAGATTTTATGAATATTACGTTACATATATGGTATACAGTCTGTTTATTGGTACGTTATTTACAAATGGAAATTACCTTTACCGTATGTTTATCTTATGAATGGGAAATTAAATTCTCATACTACAGTTCGTTTAAGACGAAGTTAATATATTTATTTTGAGTACATGTAAATATTACGTATCCTTTTAATGCAATACTTTTCAGTAAATAACAAATCAGTATAGTGTTTTGATACGGTTATAAAGAAATAACTAATTTCTGTTTCTAAGATAAAAATATTTGAGTTCATAACCTATAGTACTGTAATATTTGTTGGCATATGTCAGTATATGATTTATTATTGAATGCTGTGTTGATCATATTACATTTTGAATTTTAAGTAAAGAAAGATTATAAGCGTGTATAGTTGTGTTATTTAGTAATTATTTAATATCGTAAATTTTTACGAGAAAATGCGTTTTAGTTATCTTATGCTGAAATTAATCAGACATTTTGTTTTATTAAATATAAATATAATTACAGCTGTTTACTGTTATTCAGATTGCTTATGCCATTAATGTACAACTTTCTCAATTTTTGTTGTATTTTAATTATTAAACCTATAAAATTGAGTGCCGTCCAGCAACAAATGCTTTACTGATTATACATATGGATATAGCTCTGCCTCGCTCACACCTGAAAATAAATGAGTTTTCAACTACAGTCAGTTTCGTAAGCATTGTACCTTGCTGAGCTAGATCGTGGCGCAACGTACCTTTTTAATATACCAATCATCACCCCTAATTTTTTATTTGTCATACCATGCATGTTGGTCAGCATCTGAACCGATAAATTGAACAAAATTGGTTACCTCAATGGTCAAGAGGTGAATTCTGTGATTTATGAGTGTTGGGTAGCATTTGGGCTAAATTTTGCCCGAACTCTACGTTGATGCACCAATTTCGTAGTGGACACAGCAGAATAAAGTTTCTCAATCATCAAGAGCTATGGTTCTACACCAATTTAACTTTGGACTTTGTTTTACTTGTTTTCTTAATGCTAGCAGGTCAATTATTATTTTAAATGCTCCTCCTTAAGTTATAAGGTCATATACATTTTATTAATTAGCGTACAGGTGTTGTTTTATGTTTATTTTCCTTCTTTATTGTTAAATTCTGAATTGAAATGAATGTTATTTGTTAATTAAGTCTTTATGTACCTCGACTAATACTCAGCGCGATGAGAAAACTCCTTACTCTACAGGGCTTCTGGATTTTGTTTAATTCAGTTATGATAACAATAAAACCATAATATAGATTTATTCAAAAAACAAACAAAACGATTTTAATTCGTCATCACGAAAAATGTACCAAGGGCACGCCAGTTTAAAGCTACTACTAAGCATGCAATCGAAAGCTAACGTAATAATCTTCTAGATACCAACTCAATTCAATAATGGAGTCCTGTTTACTAGATTATTGTGTCAGATTTTTAATTATTAAACGTTAAACAAAATACATGCAAAAACTAGTAATCATCTTTTCTTCGCTTAAGCAAATCCGTCCTATAAAGGCGTGTATTGTTGCCTCGACGCAATTCCCGCTTCCAACAACAAACGCCAATTGATACTACAAAAGCTAAACGAATTAACGACAAAGCTTCTTGTAGTAAATGTAGTTTGCAGTTTACTTCTCCAGGAAAAACAACATTCACTAATTTAAATATCGTACTTACAAATTTTTATAACTTTAATATTTCACAGCGCTTTAGTTCACATTTTAATGGCCGTTAGTAATAATTGTTTACGGATCACTGGTGGCACTTGCTTGTACTTTCAAGATCGACCAGCGTTCAATCTTGCGCTGTCAATCACCGACTCCCTTAATTTCCCGCTTCTGTTACCGTCTCTTCCTCCGCACATACTCAACTTAATACTACAATATAACTACAATATATACAGTAACTTTCATAAAAGCATTTATACATGGTACTGCAGAGTAATAAATCTCTTGTACTAAATCAAAATTAAATTAAATTTTTATGCTTATTCACAAGGTGTTACAGTTACCTCCCAAAATTTTGCGAACAAGATTGAACAGACTTGTGAACCAAATTGTCAGACTTTCCAGAAATAGCGTTAGCAGTGTCTGGATTACCTATATATTTCTGTGAATTAACAACATTTTGAGTAGTTCTATACTTATCAGGTAAAGAAAAGTTTCAATGGGCAGTATAGTAACAGGGATCCTAATTTATACAAGAAAATTTCATGTGCAAAAGAGATATAACATTATAGAAAATTTATCCAAAAGTGAGAGACCAATGAGGCTTTATATCTTAGCTAAAATTTGTTTCTTAGCTAAATGGTTTGTTACTTAGCTAAAGCGTGGCTAGTTTGTGATCTTAGCCAAGCGAGAGTTCTATTTTAGCTAAGCACGTCTTTGCTAAAGGGTTAGTTCATATAGAATCTGAAGTTTGTTTCCCTGCTATAGGGGATTTTTATCTCGGACAACTTTACTAAAAAAGTATTGGTTCACATCTTGGCCAAAGTGAGAGATTGTTTCTCAGGTAAAGCGGGTTACTATCTTACATACGTGCAACTCTACTAAAAAAAGGATTGATTCGTATCTTTGGTACGGGTGTTTCTCAACTAAAGGGGGTTCTTATCCCGACTAAGTGCTGCACCTGTTGATATTGACTATGGGAAGGGATTAATTTTTAGTTATAGGTAATGTGTCCCCGCTAAATGGTTTGTTCCCAGGCTTAAGGTATGGCCATGTTCAGATATTGACTATATACAGGGTGGTCCTTTTAAAGTGTTACAAAGCGATATTGAGAAAATGGCTGAATGAAAATAAATGAAATATCTAGGGATACAATGGGTCGTTGGGGTATCTAGGGATACAATGGGTCGTTGGGGGACACTTTTTGACAGAGTAAGTAATGTTTTAACCCTTTCCACTTTTTAGGGGTGGAGGGTTACTTTCAGATGTTAAATGGAAAGGTGTAGTATTCTTTACAGATTCGTAATCTGCAGAAAAAACTACGTTATAATCAATAAATAATTTAATGCCAATGTCAATGTCACTACGCTAAATTCAACAAAATTAAAAAGAAAATCAACAGGAAAAAACTGATATTAGGTACATTATTTTATTATAGGTGTTCAAAATAACTACCATTCTGTTCTAAACATTTATCAACCCTCTTTCGAAAAACATATCTGGGGTGATTTCACGAACTGCACGCGTAATCCTTTTTCTCATGTCTTCGGCTGTAGGTGGAGCAGTCACCATGACTTTTTCTTTGACGAAACCCCAAATCAAGAGGGGTTAAGTCTGGTGATCTTGCAGGCCAATTTACTGGTCCCCCACGTCCAATCCATCTGTTAGGGTAAGTGTCATTCAATATAGCACGTGCTTCTCGACAGAAATGTGGTGGTGCGCCGTCTTGCTGGAACCAAATTGCTTCACGTTGTTGCTCTGGAATATTTGGCATCAATCTTTGCAAGTCATTTCGAAGGGAATCGCAGTATCGCTGTCCATTAAGATTACCATCGAAAAATGAGGTCCAATAACAACATCGCCAAATATCCCACACCAGGTATTTATCGATCAAGGGTGTTGATTAGCGACTGTTCACATCCAGTGTGGATTTTCTTGAGCCCAATAATGCATATTGTGACGATTGACTTGACCATGGTTAGTGAATGTTGCTTCGTCAGAAAATGTTACGTTTTCCAATGAGTTGTTTTCATTAATCCATTATCGAAACCACCGACAAAATTGCACCCGTCTCTCGAAGTCCTGGTCATACAATTCTTGATGTAAGGTAATATGGTAAAGATGAAATTTAAAACTGTGCAAAATCCTGAGAACGGATGTTTTACACATCCCGGCGTCTTTGGATAGATCTCGGGAACCAATATGAGGGTTGAGAGTTACTGTTCCCAAAACTCCTACCGCCATGTCGTCGTTCGTTTTGGTTTTTCTCCTGCTGCGTTTTCTGGATGAGAGTTGGCCTGTCTGGCGACACCTAGTCTCTAATCTTTTGAACACCATGTGAGATTTTGGTGCTAAATGGGGAAATCTTACCGCCCAAAGTTCAGAAGCATTGCGGTAGTTTTTTCTACATTCTCCGAGAATTAACATGTCAACTTGGCAGTTGAATTCATTCATTTTAAGGATACTTAGTTAAAATCTCAACTAAGATTATTAAATACGAACAGGAACAACAGAGATAATTAACAAACGAACAGAACTAACACTAACTAACAATAAACGAACACAATGAACACTAATTTTAACAAGTCGCTTAATCTAAAGACTTGAAACTCGAAGATAATTTAAGGAAATTACTGCAACAGTGGCGGCTGGTGAATCATCGCTACAGTGCCACATAGCTTCAAAAAAAATCATGAACTTTCTAAGAAAATAATTATTAACTACGTAATCTAACCAAAATACCGTATTTTTTACCCATTTGACATGTTAATTCTCGGAGGATGTAGAAAAAACAACGAAATGCTTCTGAGCAAAATGGTCGTCATTTCGAAAATCTATGTATTATAATAAAATAATGTACCTAATATCAGTTTTTTCTTTAGTTGATTTTATTTTTAATTTTGTTGAATTTAGCGTAGTGACATTGACATTGGCATTAAATTATTCATTAATTATAACGTAGTTTTTTCTGGAGGTTACGAATCTGGAAAGAAAACTGCACCTTTCCATTTAACATTTAAAAGTTACCCCCCACCCATAAACAGTGGAAAGGGTTAAAACATTACTTACTCTGTCAAAAAGTGTCCCCCAACGACCAATTGTATCTCTAGAAATTTCATTTATTTTCAATCAGCCGTTTCTCAATATCGCTTTGTAACACTTTAAAAGGACCACCCTGTATACTATATACTAAAGTATAAGGTTCTAATCACAGATAAGTGTACATTTCTACAGATCAAGGCCAATCCAAGGCCAGGTTATGATCATCAAGATTATGCCAAGATCAGCATAGAAAGCTGCCATAAAGAAGAGAGAGGATGGTTCCCCCTCCGTAAAGAAGTTTTATTAATTTTATATCACAAAAACTATCAGTAGCCTGTAATCAGCAGATCACAAGTAAAAATCTGTAACCAGGAGTCTGCAGCCAATGGCCTGCAACCATCGATCTGCAACCAGTAGGTTGTAACTTAATATCTCTCTCTTAAGACTTACTAAACCCTTTTATGGTGGGGAAATATCCTCTCTCACTTTCATGTCAACTTTCTGTGCTATCCTTAGCTTGACCATGGTAAGCTTGACCTGAACTTGGCCTATGTAGATGCACTTAGCTCAGGTAAGGACCCTTACACTTTGGTACAGATGTTAACCTTCACATTGTTCAGTCACACTTCACACTTATCCAAGGTAAGAACCACCTTTACACTAGTACGAAAACACATCCTCACTTGTATACGAACCATTCCATGTGTATCTTGTCTGAAAAACAAACCATAACTATACTATGCCTTATAGGAAGCTGCAATAGTTTCCAGTCATTAAGTGTTTCGCTTCTAAAGATTTCAAACTTTTCTCCACGCTTTTTTCACCTACATTTATAAATCGTGTTTGTTTGCATTTAATTCGGTTAAAGTCCTCTTGATAAACCAAATTTGCCCAAGTATACACGGCTATTACTAGTAATATGCGACCTTGGAATGTTTGAGAAGACTGTGTAACATTAATAATAAGGCCAACTTATAACCTTAATACTGTGATGATGTAATAAACAAAACGCAAATGTAATAAACTATTAGCAATTGATCAAATAAATTTAATTAAAAAATATTACCAAATAACAATCTCCACTGCCGTTGGCCCAATCGGTAGATTAAGATAAGGGAGGGTTCTAATATACTGATTTATTAACATACCTGAAATGCTGCTTGCTTCCCATCTGCTTAATTATTTTTACTGCACTTAATTAATAAAAAATGCAATATAAAAAATCTCGAGCGCCATGTTGTCATTTGTTATAGGAACAACAAAACCTATTTAATGAATAATAATAAACAATTTATCAAAATGAAAATAAAATAACAAGATATACTTAAATTTATTCAATATCTAATTGAAAAGATTAAAAAATCAGAAGTCTTAATACTATTCTTAAAGTATAAAAAAAAATCATTACCTTTGAACGGTTCGGTACATAGACTGTATTACTGCTAATAACACATGAAACAGAATGGTGAACTTGGTGAGGTCATTGTCTTGTTAATTTATCCTTAATATATTGTGTCCATAAATTTATTGCATTTCTTTGAAGTTTAAGTATGTAGAACTTGCGTTGTAAAATGTAATCCAAGTAAAAATTTCCATTAAAATTAGAAAAATAATAGAATAGTAAATTAAAAAATGCCATATCAAAGTATGCATTATAAAAGTGTAAAAGTAAAAAGTTGCAAAAAGTTGCAAAAAGTTTGCAAAAAGTTTGCAAAAAGTTGCAAAAAGTGCCATCTAAAAAAAGCAAATGCTTTAGTTTAAATATAATGAACTAGAAAATAACTTACCATCAAAATCTGATGGCACTAAATATAAAAATTTAATACAACCAAAAAAAAGGTTGTTACAACTGATGATAACGAGCAATACAGTAACCGCAAGAACCGTTTAGCTTAAATCGAGACTTGTAATGGGAATCTATTTATTGCTAGATATTGGTATTTATTATTATGGTTATATTTTTAGATATCGCCCCAAATTGAAACATGAGAAGTATTAGTGGAACTACTGTTCAAAACCTGTGCTGTAACTATGATATGTTTATCACACATGATGCCCCTCATTAAAACGTTTTATTTGAATACCATGATAAACGTGTAATTTCTTGTTTTTGTGCTACAACTAATCGTCATTAGAGATCAAGGAGGGGAAGGGAGATATATATGACGCAAGCTTATCGTAACCTTTTATTTGAGTACCATGATGCTACACTTTGTGGCCTACGGCGAATCTCCGTTAGAAGATACGCATGATGCTCCTTATTAAGATCTTTTATTTGAGTGCCGCATGATGGTCTTGTAATTTCTTGTTTCTCTGCTAATCCTCACTAGATGCGCAACCTTACCTTAGTCAATCTTAGGCATGAATTCTACATTTTAGTCTAGAAAATAACGCCCTACATCATTCTGTACACAATTTCTTCGTTGGGAAATCAATCTTTTAGCAAAAGTGCACTTATCTTGAATATTAAACTCCTTCCTTATTTGAGAAACAAACCCTCGATGTTAGTCTATATATAAATTAGGCTTTTAGCGGAGCCGCATTTATCTGAGATAAAAGACCCCTTTACTTTAGTACAGAGGTAAACCCTAACCTTAGGCAAGAAATAAACCAAGCTTTTTTAATTGAAGAGCACTTATCCGAGCTAAGAACCCCCTTTACTTTAGTATCGAATTAAATCCTAACCTTAGTCAAAAAAAGAACCAACAGCCGAGATGCACCTCTACCTTTTCTTGTTTTATTTGTATATATTCAAAACCGTTATGTTCTGTTATGTTCAAATTGATGTTCTGAATAATCTGTGCTGTTTTATTAAAATTTGAATTAAAAACAAATGTTTAAAGATGTCTGACGAGTAATACAATTACATCCTATATATACAGGATGGCCAAACGAGGAGGGAGTGGGAGATTGTGCAAAGGCGAAATAAGTTACACAAATGATTTTTGGACCACGGTTAGATATCAATAGGTACTACATTTTAAAAATATTTTTGATTATACAAGATGTTTCATGTTGTTGGAGCAAGCTAAATTTGTATTTTTTAATGAAACACCCTGTATATTATTACATTTTTGGAAAGCGCATAAAATACGCATTCATTTGATACCAAATTGTATGGGTATATTTCCTTTGGTTTTAGAGATATTCAATTGCTTTTCGAAAAAATTATCCCACTTGCGGTCGCCGCCACTGATTTGTTAGGCGGCTTTTATTTAATTTAAAATGACAAAAAAATTTTGATAATCCTGTAATATTTTGAAATATCTTAATTTTCAGATTTTTTATAAAAGATCTATCACATATAAAGTTGCTCTTAATTCTACTGTAAAAATCCGAATCTTTGAAAGTATTCTTAATTTATTTTTTTATCTGTTGGCATCACCAAATTTTTCTTAATATTGTAAATTAACTATGCATTGTTTTCAGTAAATTAGGCTGGTGAAAATAACTGTAAATATGCAATATTCTTGTTTACAATACTGTGTAATAAAACACAAATTACAACAAAACAAGAACAATAAGATGAAAAAAAAAATCAAAAATCAATTTCTCATTAAATGCTCGAATGTTTTTCCTTCAACTTCAATACATTTATTAACACGTCGCACAAAATTATTTTCCACTAACTCTAATTTAAATAAAGCATTTCTGTTGCTTTCCTTCATATTTTCTGGTGTGATTGGAACTTCTTTATACACATAACCTTTTACGTAACCCTACAAAAAGAAATCGAGTGCGGTCAGATCAGGTGTCTTCGGTGGCCAAGAAATGGGTCCCCCTCGACCTACCCACTGCTTTTCTTTAAAAATGTTCGTACGTCTCGATAGTAGTGGGCGAGTGCATCATCATGCTGAAACCACATATTTCCATAAACTGCTTCATTCATATTTTGAAGCAGGTTAGGTAGCACATCTCTTAAAACACACCAATTTTGTTGGTCAACATGCCTGATCCAATGAGGATTTTCAGTGCTATAAGAATGCATGTTATGTCTGTTCAATAAACCATTACTTTTGAAGGTAGCTTCTTCACTAAATAATAAATTAGGAACTTCTGCAATTTTTTCCAAAAACCAGTTGCAAAAATTAATTCTTCGTTCAAAATGTTGACCATATAGTTTTTGATGAAATTCTATATGATATCTATGGTATTTATGGGCATTTAATGTATTTTTCACACTTAATTTTTTTATGTCAGTCACATGTGATAGTTGTAGTGAAGTACTTACATGAGGATTTTCTTGGATTGCAAGTATACTTAGTATTAATTACTGCCACATTAATCGCTTTATGCTTTTTTGATATCTCGAGGTCACATGCGCTTTTAAAAAGTTTACAAGTGCTGTGACTTAACCCTGCTATTCTATTTTTATACTTCTAAGAAATGTCATACGATACCCCTACAGGTCAATAATCTGACCTTTTTTAGACTTCTAAGAATTGTAATATGATGATGACATTGCAATTTCTATTTTTAGCTATTGACCTTGACATACAAATTTCCCGCCAAAACGTTTGACCGCAGAGGGACCTTGTAATATGATGATGATGACATTGCAATTTCTATTTTTAGCGTGCTCCAAAAATTTAATTTTCCCACCAAAAGTTTGACCTTGAAAAGATCCAAAAGCTTACATTTCTCACCACCAGACGGCGAGTGACCTTGAATTGGTCCAGAACCGGCCCCTAGTTACTACTTACCGTGTTCTAGTATTTGAGTTATGTTCAATTGAGCTTTAGTGCCTTTTTGATATCGGTAAAGTTTAGAAAAATGGCGGATATTTCCGCTGTTCATAGAATGAAGTACGACGTTTCGTTATATTTCAATTGTTCTTACGTGCACACCAATTGTGCCTTATGGTTGTGGTGATATATCCGTGCCCTCGATTACAAAAAAAAAACAGCTCATCTTCTGTCAAATCTGTTTACGCCGATCGATAGTGAAGGAATTGAGGATTTGTGACTCCTATTTGGTGGAGATACCAAATATCTTTTCACTTGAGACCAATTCATGACTAATTTCTGACAAATTGAGCTGGGCTCTTTCAACACCACTTCAATAAATCAATGAAACTCTCCTGCAACGTGAGTGTATAAAATACGTTAACCTTTGTAGGTTTTAGTCAAGGTCATCAATGCTATCAATATTCTTGGTTGTGTACCAACTTTGTCGGAAAAACTACCGAACTCGTTTTATGGAAGGCCAAGAAGTGATCTATATACTTTTTGGTGTCAAGATAGATGTTTGGCCAAATTATACCAAAATCGTTATTTATGCACTAATTTGTTGGGAATAACTAACCTCATTGCGTCCACGTCCAAGAAGTCAACCTTATCGAAAATTTGTGGCTCAAAGGTGCCAAAATCGTTATTTAAGCACCATTCTGTGGTCCATAGTAACAGTTCAGTAAGTAAGAAGTGAGCATCTATTAGGTACTGAAATTATTAATTATTTACAAAGATCTCAACTGCAGTAAGTAGGAGTCCAAGAAATAAATTTTTGTTCACTAATAGCCACAGATGCAATTTATAGTCCACGGACGAGGAAGGTTTTATAAGAGATAAAGGTCCTACATCCAAATTAATAAATAATGATGTTAGTCAAATTAGAATAGAAATGTCATATGACAACCATAAAACAAACATCACTATTTCCTTAGGTAATAATCCGCAGTTTCTCTATTTAAGTAATTTAATTTAGGAATAGAATATGTTTGTTTGCCGCATTTTCTTAATTATACATTTACGTTATTTTGATGATCTTTTTAAATGGTTCATTCATTCACAAAAGTATCTTTGTGAGCTTTTTATATACTGAGTGAGGTCTTTCAAGATGAGACATAAGAAAACATGTAAGCAAAGGCCTTACTAAGATGAGAAACCACCTTATTTTGATGAATGCGTACCACTATTTAGCGTGCTGAACACTCTTTAATCATAAATGTCCTATGGGTAAATATAGCAATTGCCTAATGGTGATAAACTCTAATTATTAGCTTAAACTGAAAATAAATAAATACCAACACTTTATGGGATTTTTCTGTCGATGGGTCACATGAACTAGCTTTTAAAATATTTCACTAGATGAGACGCCGCTCTTTTATTGCTTGTTTGTGGTGTTTGCAGTGACTGAACAGCGTAAATTTCCAGATCCCACTTTAACTCATTTGTTTATTTGAGTAGCAACTGTTTTAGGCATGGCTTTTCGCATCTTGGGTTATGACGTTTAAACTAAATCCCACGTCATGTGGCACTTGTTTCACCTCCGGCAAACCTTTGAACCCTTGATCTTTGCAGGCTTACATGTTTTGTGTTTGAGTGTTAACTCCACACTTAACGGGTTTTTGTGCTGACAGGTCACGTGAACAATTTGATAGACAATTAATCAAAGATAATTCTATATTAATTTATTTTGAAGACGACTGAGCGTTAAAATGGCGTTCGGTGGCAAGACAGCGGGTAAACCAAATAATCTCACGGAAATAAAGTTAAGGAAAGCCAAAAAGTCTCAAGGAAACAAGTCAAAGAGGCCCCATGGTTAGAAATCGGGGATGGAGACTTCTATTATTAGCGCTTAGCCCCATTCGTTAGAAAAAGACCTGGGCCACAGCTATCGAAGGTAGTTCCTTTAATTAACAATATACTATTAGATGATGGTGATAAACCAAGTACCGGAAACTTTTCACTAGCTTCTAATAAACCATAAGATGGTAACACGAACAAGGAGACGCAACAATGGGACTGAGACTCCGTGCCAAGTTTCGGAACCCTAGCGCAGTCCTAACGGAGCCCTAACTGTCAAAAACGGAGCTCCACTTGATGGAGAAAGGGAGTCTAAGGCGGGGCTAACACATGGAGCATGACTAATAAGATGCAAACTGCGAAGTGGGTGACAACCAATCAGATCCAAACTATCGCGTGGGGGACAACCGATTAGGTGCAAAATAGGCGAGGCTTAGAAGTGAGCCTAATAGCAACATTCCCTTGGTGAAATGCGCTAAAACGTTAAAATTTCGGAGGGAGGGGCATTCTTTTAGCTTCCAAACAGCTTTTCAAAATAACTCTGAAATCAAAAAGACAACTGAGAAATGCTATAAAATGATATACAGAAATTTAGGAACACTTTAAATTTTGAAGGAACTAAGCGTCCTTTTATCCCCTACGCAATTTTTGAAAATATCCCTGAAAAGAAAGTTGCACAAATGATGTGTTCTAAGGCAGAATTGAGCACAATTGAAGTATTAAGAAATGATGTACCGTATTTTAGGAGCAGTTCAAACTTTGGAGGGGCTAAGCGTTCTTCTAGCCCTACACGATCTTTAAAAATATCTCTAAAACCACAAAGGCACAAATGGTGTGTACTAAAACACAACTGGACACAATTAAAATACTACAAAACGGTATTCCGTATTTTAGGAGCACTTCAAATTTTAAATGGACTATGCGTTCTTTTAGTCCCTCCACAATTTTTCAAAATATATCGAAAACGAAAAACATACAAATTGAAATTGAAATACTATAAAACGGAAGCAGTTCAAATATTGGAAGGGCTAAGCGTTCTTCTGGCCCCTCTACGATGTTTCAATATATCTCCGAAACCATAGTGGCACAAATCGTGTGTTCTAAGGCACAATTGAAATATTAAGAAATGGTGTACTGCATTTTAGGAGCAGTTCAAGTTTTAAAGGGGCTAAGCGTTCTTTTAGCGCTACAAGATTTTTAAAAATATCTTTAAAACCACAAAGGCACAAATGGTGTGTACTAAAGCACAATTGGGCATAGTTGAAATACTACAAAACGATATATCACATTTTAGGAGCCGTTCTAAGTTTGGAGAGGCTAAACGCTCTTTTGGCCACTCCACGATTTTTCAAAATATCTCGCAAACGGAAAATGCACAAATGATGTGTACTAAAGCACAATTTAATTACTACAAAACGGTATACCGCATTTAAAGAAAAAATAGTGCAGGAGCTAAGCATTCTTTTAGCCGCTCCGCGATTTTTTTAAATATACCCGAAACCAAAAACCACAAATGATGTGTACTAAAGTACAATTGAGGCACAACTAGTACAACAAAACACTTTTCATTACTGAGTTGGTGGGGGAAGGGCTAACTCAACGGTCCTTAATCCAGTTATCTTCCTTACAATTACTTAACCATGTTTGGTTACATTTCTATAATTTATAGACTTTGATTTCAAGTGTTATGCGTAACTATTTAATAACATAGATACAATTTCTTAAAAAGACCTTTGTAATACATAATGTATGGTTTAGTGATTACAATAAGTTTAATTTGCTATCCAACATTTCTATATGGAGAAAATGATTTAAAAACATCCTATTTCTTAAAATGTATTTATAATTTGTTTCTATTTTCTTATTGGTCTTATTATTTTTATCTATAAATATTTCCAGAAAACTAAAACTGAAAATAATTACATTTAATCAATTTACATACATTTTGAATTAAACTCTAATTGCTGTTTATTTATCTATGACTTGCAACGGGCGTAAACATGGACCTAATTATATTGTTTGTTTACGCTTGCTACAAAAAAATAAATTGTAAGGTTCTTTTACAACTTTTAATAATTTCAAAATCCTTCAATAAAGATGTATATTGTTATTGTGAGGAGTTAAAATGTTTACCTTTTAATTTAATTTGGTTAGTCATTAATTTAAATCTAATTTTCTGGCTATCAGGTTTCTGTTTGACTAAATGAACTTTAATATTTGCTTCACCAAATTCCTCTCATCGGGTTGCGCTGGCTAGCTCGATTATTAACAGAAATGATTATTGTTATCATTTACCAGGATTATACAGGATGGGTGTCTACTGCGTGGACGGAGGATTTCTCCTTAACGATTAGAGATATCAAAACCAATTTTGGTGTGGTAATACACGATCATTGGACCTACATTTTAAAAAGATTTAGGTATATACAGGGTGATTGACAAAAATATGCCAACCCAAACTTGTGTTTTTTTTAATGGAACATCCTGTATATTTTTGCATTTTTGGATTCACTGTTACATTTAGAATAAAAGTGTAGAAATTTTTATATGTATCACTTACCGTTCTGCAGATATCGTCACTTTAGTACCAAAATAGAGTTAACTTTGGAACCGCGGTGCGAGCTGTGTCACCACGATTTTGTAAATTTCTTTATACCACCGACTTTTAATAATAGTCTACTAACAAACAAACTGGGAAATTTTTCGATAACATGTAAAACTATACAGAATGATTAACTTACGCGAAATGTAATGTTCCTCAATTTTTTCAAATGCAACACCCTGTATACTTTTTCTCATTTCGATTCCCCGTGAAAAGTAGATACTAATTGATAGTAGGTTCATAGTCATAAGACCGACCCTTCTTGAGATACAGAAAAACAAAGAAAACAAAATCCAGAGCAAATAAGAAAATACGAATGGCAAATAAATTCTAAACAATAAAATAATTCTCTACACCTAAAAATAAGTTGAACAAGTAAATATAAACGAATAAAACCATAAATTCAAATTAAATGTTCAAAATGCTGACCACTCCTAGCTAAACACTTTGCAATTCGCTCAGTAAACGAAAGATTCCCTCGCAACAACATTAGAGGCCAATGGATTGAAACACAGCTCTAATTCTATTTTTCATATTTTCGCTTGTGGTGGGAGGATGTTGGTAAACTTTTACTTTAACGTAGCCCCAAAGGAAGAAATCAAGGGGCGTAAGATCCGGTGATCTAGCTGGTCAGTTTTGCACATCACCTCGTCTATCCACCTCATCGGATAATTTCTATCGAGATATTGCCTAACCTTGATTGCATAGTGTGGAGCGGTGTCATCCAGTGGAAACCACATCGTACGAACATTATCTACTTCGATATTTTTCAAAAGCTAGGGTAAATCAGTTTCCAAAAACTGTAAATATCTCTATTCTCCTGTAAGATTCCCATCAAAGAAAAGAGGACCAACCACATTAAAATTGATTATACCACCCAAACATTAACAGACCATCGATGCTGGTGATCAACAACTCTTAAAATGTGTGGGTTAGTATCTGAATAGTGATGATAGTTATGTGTATTAATATTGCCATTATTAACAAAATTGGGTTCTTCATTGACTTTAGTAGTTACCCATTGGCAGAAAGATTCACGATTTTGAAAATCTATTTCACTTAAAGCTTGATGTTGCTCGATATGATAAGGATGCAATTTGTTTTTTTTTAATAAAGCTGCGAACTGTATTTCTATTT
Source organism: Vesta saturnalis (assembly GCA_036346205.1). Lineage (NCBI taxonomy): Eukaryota > Metazoa > Arthropoda > Insecta > Coleoptera > Lampyridae > Vesta > Vesta saturnalis. The sequence continues at coordinate 5,473,070 of JARFJB010000218.1, forward strand.
AGATCTAGATGTGTTCTTAGCTCTCTGGTACTAATTTGCGGATTTTCTATAAGAGATGCCACAACATGAAACTCAATTTCTTCATTTGGGGTTGTTTTTGGGCGCTTGGGATAACACACTTCCAGAATTTAAAAACCTCTCAGCTACATTCAAAAACGATTCTTTCCGCGGCTGTCTTCTCTCTGGGTATCGTTCACAGTACAGGCTGTCCCAAATTCGAGGGCAAGCATGGGGATCTCGCTTATTATAAGAGATAGGATATAGGTTTAGATTCGGCACTTTTGCTAAATTCGATGCCGAGTAATAATCTGAAAAGAAGTTTGAGCTAACTCAAATGGATTTGGTTTTATGCTCAAAAAACTAAAAATTTCGATTTTTGTTTTTCGCGTTTGGCTACCTTATTATTAGGAGTTTTCAAAATTCGATTAAATATTATTAAGGCAACTTTTTACGCACAATACTAATACGGTATTAAAAATATTATGCGACGTTTTGTTTATTCTGAACCATCATCAGGTTTATTTTTTATTATCGGGGTTAAGACATATTTTTATGGCGTTGGAGGGAGAATGTTATGCTGATTTTATCAATATATAACACTTCATGGTTTGGTCGACTGCGAACTAAAATACTCTTAAATTAAAAACTAAATATTAAATTATCACGATACCCATGAATCAAACAAAACTCAGGAGTTGGCTTTTGTCATGTCATTTTCTAATTGTAAAAAAGGTAATAACTGCAAGATCCTTCGTGTTAGTGCTTTAAAATTTGCAAGTTTCTTTAGAATGTTTTCAAATTCAGAAAAACGAGACATGATAAGGATATTTTATAGCTGCAATAGAAATAGTGTCAGAGCAGAACAAAGATATTTAGAGGAATATCCGGAGAGGCAGCAACCAAACCAGAGATATTTTTTAAAATTAGACCAAAACTTGCGAGAATTTGGATGTTTTCAGAAACCTCGAAATGCATATGGTAGTAGACTAGAAAGATATGCCGAAGAAGAAATATTACATCAGGTACTATTTGTTAGTATTATACTAATTATAAGAATTTCCACTCACTTCACTGCTAATTTCAGCAGACATTTTTTTGGAGAATTATGACTTTATGTTATTCATCTTAGGTTCAAGAAAAGCCTTCAACATCTACCAGAGAAATAGAGCAAACTATTGAAGTGCCAAAAACGACAGTTTGGCGAGTGTTAAAGAAACACCGTTATAAACCATTTAAGTTACACGTTAGTCAAACTCTTCGGCCTGGTGACGATATGAGACGGTTGGATTTTTGTAACCAACTTAATACCAAAATGCTGGAAAATCGCAACTTTCTCAATCAAATAATTTGGACGGATGAGTGCAATTTTTCCACTAATTGAATGTTTAATCGTAATAACGAGCACTACTGGTCCGTTGAAAATCCACGAATTAACAAGCAAATGCGAGGACAAGGCCACCGGTCCTTTAATGTGTGGGTTGGAATCTGGAAGGATAGGCTCCTTGGGCCAATTATTTACGAAGGTATCCTAACGTCTCAACGCTACCTCGCATTTCTAACACACGAAATATCAGACCTTTTGGATGATGTTCCGCTAAACAAAAGATGGACTCTCTGGTGGCAAATGGACGGAGCTCCTCCTCATAATGCTGCGATAATAACTGAATATCTTAACGGCGAATTTCCTGATAAATGGATGGGAAATAGGGGACCACTTAGGTGGCCAGCAAGAAGTCCAGATTTAACCCCTTTAGATTACTTCCTCTGGAGCTATTTAAAAAATATGATTTATAAGACGCCACCGCAAAATATGGAAGAACTCCAGAATAGGGTTGTTAATGAACTTCGTCAAATTCCCAGGCGAACCATTCAAAGAAGCGTAAACAATTGTAGAAGAAGAATTCGTTACTGTATTCAAGAAGGAGGAAACTTGTTCGAACATTTATTATAATAATTTTTGTTTGTAATTATTTTGTTGTTACCTATCGATAAATTTGCGTTGTCGCTATTATGACCGTGTTACATAGACATACTTGTTTGAGTTGTTTGTTAATGTTTTTTTTTAAATTGTTTAAATGTTTTTATATTTTTTGGATGTTCTAACGAGTTTAACAAATTAAATAAGTAGAACTACTGTAATTATTCCTTGCTGGATCCAAGAAGGCGGAATCTTGTTCTTCGTATTTTTCTGATTATTTTAGTTCGCAGTCGATCAAACCATAAAGTGTTATATATTGCTAAAATCAGCATAACATTCTCCATCCAACGACATAAAAATATGTCTTAAACCCCATAAGAAAAAATAAACCTGATGATGGTTCAGAATAAACGAAACGTCACATAATATTTTTAATACCGTATTAGTATTGTGCGTAAAAAGGTGCCTTAATAATGTTTAATCGAATCTTGAAAATTCCTAATAATAAAGTGGCCAAACGCGAAAAACGAAAATCGAAATTTTTTGTTTTTTGAGCATAAAACCAAATCCATTCGAGTTAGCTCAAATTTCTTTTCAGATTATTACTCGGCATCGAATTTAACAAAAGTGCCGAATTTAAACCTATATCCTATCTCTTATAATAAGCGAGATCCCCATGCTTGCTCTCGAATTTGGGACAACCTGTACAAACGGGTAGCCAGCAAAGAATTTCTTTGAGCCTCACCGTAAATAAAGATCATGTCGACCATTCATTCTTTGGAAATATTCATTTTATACAAAAATTGACAAATCTCAATATCTCAAGAAGGGTCCGTCTTATGGCTATGAAACTTATTATCAATTAGTAACTACTTTTCACGGGGAATCGAAATGTGATAAAATATACAGGGTGTTGCATTTGAAAAATTGAGAAAAATTACATTTCGCGTAAGTTAATCTTTCTGTATCGTTTCACATGTTATCGAAAAATTTCCCAGTTTGTTTCTTAGTAGACTATTATTAATAGTCGGTGGTATAAACAGATTTACAAAATCGTGGTGACAACGCTCGCATCGTGGTTCCAAAGTTAACTCTATTTTGGTACTAAAGTGACGATATCTGCAGAACGGTTAGTGATACAGATACAAATTTCTATACTTTTATTCTAAATGTAACAATGAATCCAAAAGTGAAAAAATATTCAGGGTGTTCCGTTTAAAAAACACAGGTTTTGGTTGGCATATTTTTGTTCATCACCCTGTATATACCTAAATATTTTTAGAATATAGATCCAATGATCGTGTACTACCACACCAAAACTGGTTTTGATATCTCTAATAGTTAAGGAGCAATCCTCCGTCCACGCAGTAGACACCCTCCCTGCATTTAATTTTGATTTTCTTAATGTAGATGAAATTGGTAACTTGATTGAATTTACTTCTTTCAGTATGAAAGCTTTTAATATTCGTAATGGTTAATAATAAAAATAAATCAAATGTTACATTCATTTAATTAAACTGATCTTTAAAATGCAGAAACGATTTGTTTACAATAACTACAATCCTATTATTATATTTAGTACTCTTATCATCTAACATGCATAAATAATTACTGTATCAACAGTGAAATGAATGGGTTTATTCAGTCCTGATATGTAAACACAAATTTAAGAGAAAATAGAATACATACATGTTTCTTTTATTACACAGTTATCAATCTTACTTGTCACTTGTTGACAGCCGAAGGTTTGACGACTTCGTTACTATGCCGCCACTCTGGAGCTGCATTTATTTGTTCCCCCAATGCCTTCTTTAGACCTTTGTTGCGGATTAACACAATTCCAATTTCTACCTATCGATTCGATTAATAGTTTCTGGATTTATTATTTTATCAGTTTTAATTATCACTTCGAGTTGTTACTGTTCCACCACAAACTGCCAGCAAGTTACCAACATCAGTGTTTCTACTTCAACTATCAATATTTCCCAGTTATTGTGCTATACATATATATTGATATATTACACTGGATCGATTATCGTAATTTGTATTTATCGTTCAATAATTCGATGACTTCTGATACACACAAACACGTTATTTTAAATTATTACGTCACTTTTCTTGTTATCACCAATTTGACAACATTCGCACTCTTAAGACACACAAATTGGCGGAAAGCCAAAAGGACAAACAAACGAGATGGCGGAAAATCACACATGGATAGAAGCAAAATGGCGAAAAGCCAAAAAGGCACTAGACCAGAGAGTTGAAAATAGAAACCTTAAAGGGATATGGGACGAAAGAAAAGACAATTCATGGGTCATTAAAAAAGCAATTAACAACCCATTATGGAGAAAACCGCGTATTATTAAACAGTACATAAATCATTACAATTCAATTAATTGCATTTAATAAATTCAAGATGAAACCGAAAGTGCTGTAATTTTGATAACATTTAAATTCAATGTTTAATGCAGTTCATTAAAAATCAAATTATTATTTTTAATTGAGGTTTAGCGAAATTTAAATTGAAAGAGAACTTTTAGAGATTTTCAGCCAGGTTAATACGAAAGCTGGGTTGGATGGCGTTGTTGAGGTATAAAGAATCCAATAATCGAGATAAGATTGGGGTCCTCTATTGCGACTACTGGACCAATTTTTGGACAAATTTTATGTGTTCTTAGTGTATACTTTTATGTACATGCCATAATATTTAACATATGACTTTCACCACTACATAAATAGCTGGGGCAGCGACAATACGTTATAACCTATACACCTATTTTTCTTGTAACAGATTTGAGTTAAGAAATATATTAACAAGACTAAAATATTACAGCGTTCAAAAATTATGACATAGTAAAAAAAGGTAGTAACTATATCTTTTAGTTGGGTTATTAGCAACTTACCCTCTCACTGTCCATGTATTCTATATTTCATAAATAACGTTCTCAATCACCTGTTTAGAATACAATTCCATATGGAATTCAAACAATAAAAGTTTTCTTTATTTGAGCACTTTCATAAAATGTATGATTTTATTGTGGCAAATAAGTAGATATAATTTTGTGACCTTAAATTACCACATTTATTAAGAATAAAATAATGGCTACTCAAATTTAATGTTTTCTTTGCATTATTCATAGTACATTGTAATTAATTAGATTAATTTTTAAGGTTTAGTTACCAACCAAAGTTTCTTTTAAAAAGCTTCTACACTTTTTGCTCTAAAACGAATAATTTTCCAGATGTCCACAGAAAGTACTTTAAGGTTAGTATAAAGTGCTTTTTAGAGCTTATATATACATAAATATAATACTAAATAATTCCATAGGGCCTCTCTTGAAGTAGGTGCGTTTTTTAGGGCTTATAAAGGATTTGTAAAGAAAACTTGCCTAACGGTGAATTATTCTTAAAAAACTTCATACTTTTTACTCTAGTTTGTCAACTATTTTAGTGCCACATTGCAATAAAACCAAAAAAGTTAAATAAGAAACCTTGTAACCTCATTATTTTCATTTAACGTTTATTAAACTTTGCCGTTACTAATGTGATCAAGAGCATCTACATGTCACAAATACCAAAGTACAAGACATAACATTATTTTCACCTTAAATAAAAGGATGTCTTGTATACAGATCTTTGGACAGAGTGCAACCCCTTTAATACCAAATGTGAGCCCCAGGTTGAGAAATGATGCTAGTCTATAATTTTTGAGATTCATATTTAAAATGCTCAAAATATTTAGATTGGGGGAGATAATAAATAATTATTCTTAATTAACATTATTTAAGAAAATAATTTTTCACGTTTTTATTTTAATTTTCTTCTAATGAAAGCAATATACAGTATAAAAATTTTAAATAGACTAATAGGATTGTCCTATACTTATACATTATTAGTGGTTGAATATGATCGTCAAAAGATCTATAATAATTAATACGGATTAAGTATACTGTTTTGAAAAATAATTAACAAAACATAAAATTAAATTGAAAGCCTGTAAATTTGAATTGCCTAAATCCCACAATGTATAAAATTAAATCTCCCATACAACTTGCATAAGGTTACCTAATTATTCTCATTTTTACCTATAAAATTAATCAGTTGAAAATCTAGAAATTTAGCAACAAAAAAATTTCTAGAATGTCAACTTCTTACAACATACAAATTACGTAACAAAAATAAAATTATGGAAAAAAATTTGACAAAATTATACGTTTCACTAGAAATACTTTGGTAGATCTATAAAAAATAAAATATTGATATATATATAATTTCAAGAAAAAAGTCCAATCATGATAAAATTGCAACACTCCGTCTAGGGCACCCTCCAAAATTATTAATATTGTCTAAACTGGACCATTTCTTAAAACCATTTTTAAGTGCCTCTGCTGTTATTTTATCTTCCATTACTCTAGACATTGCTTCTAATTTTTGTGCTCTAGATTTACTCAATGGTTCACTAGGAAAAGCTAAATCGTTTGCTTCGGCAAGACTTCTTAAATCAAAATAATACTTTGCATACACACTAGATGGTACATTTATATTAAACTGCAGTAATTCCAAAAATTGCCGTTCTAACTCATTCATATCCTCGACGGTTATTTCTTTTAAGATTTGGCAGTAATCAACATTCCACACAGCTTGATCATCCCAAACTTTAGAGGCAAGTAAAATAGCTCCTAATACGATACGTTTCCAGTTTGAAGGTGCTATATCAAGTTCAGCATAAGTTATTAACCTTTCTAAATACACTAATGTTATAATGGCACATTCCGCTGTTAACTGTGCTGCATTAAATAAAGTCCTTACGAATTTATAAATTTGCCGATGCTCAGGATTATGTTTATCATAATCGTCACTTACACCTTCACGTGTCAGAGGATGAAGTTTTTCATCAAATATGTCCAATTCTCTTTGAGAATCTCTATTCTTTATATGGTAATAAATTGCTAAGGCAACACATTTTACTGTGTTTTTTAAATTAGGTTGAGATACAGTACTATCATCTAAATAAATAGTAGAACATGAACTGCTTTTTTTAAGTGGCCGCAGATCAGCAATTTGGTGTTGACTTTTTCTACGTATTAACCCATTTTCTAAAGAAGCTTTAGATTTTTCGATAAAAATTGTTTTAGCCATTGGATCCTGAGACGGGTCAGCTTCTCCATCATCCGCTTCTCTTTCACTGATATGTTGTAAATTATTTATACTAACTTCGCCTTCAGGCAGTGTCTCTTCAAATGGTATTATCACACGATGGCTCGGTTGAGGGCTTGAGTAAGAACAGCAACTGTTTTTATTACCCATAGTCTTTTGTTTTTACTACCCAAAGCAGAACTCATAATACAGTATTATTTTTTTTTTTAACTTTCTCTACTAATAGTCATGTCATTTTTGAGATTCAGGATATTGTATAAAAAAGGAATGTTAAGATATGTTCGTAAAGATATTACGATTAGATAAAAAATTCAGCACATTTGCACACCCACTATTTGAGTCTACGCCTACTTTTAATCAGCCGGTCAAATTATTATAAGTTCAACTTTTATTGAAATTTTGAGCACCATGTATACATACAAAAGTTAAATTGTAGTAAAAAGTATTATCACAAATTACAAATTTCATTCATATTTCGTTTAAACGGTATTGCAATATATTTCAATAATCATTTTTATCGGCAATTAATGATTAAAATATTAAATATAAACAGTATGAGTTATGTCAAAAATATTCATGAATCATTTGATTTCCTTTTCTAACATTAAAGATTTACCTATTCTGTAACTTTATTTAATTCAGCATTTCAGTTGGCCAATGGTTATAAACGAAATGTCACTACATAGGGTTTATTATACTGAACGAAAGTTATACACCATGTTTAAATACTTGCTTTATCATTTTTACAGCATTGTTAAGCAATCTTTTCTAAATGTTTATTTTGTAATGGTGGAAGTACGTTAATAATAGTACACCGTAAGAAATTGATATTGCAGTAGGTATTTAAACTGATTACACGGTATGTGCAATAGTAGTTGTAAGTTACACTGTGTTCAAGAGTGAATTCATGACGACCTTTGATTGGAAGCTCTGTGTTAGGAATTCGATCTTACTATTATTAATTATATTATTATAAGCACTTTGCCATTACTATTTTTAATCTAAAGATTATACTCTGTACTTGATTGCAGTTTTTAATCAATTTTTGGAAGATAAGACAAAATATATCCACCTAAATGCCTCAATCAGAGAGAACCAGTAGATACACCGAGGAGTCTTAGACATAAGTGCAACTTGACTCTTCTGGCAACAGTTTAACGAACTGGCCAGAAGAACAGCTGCACAACTTAAACCTTTCCCAAGTCTAATTGGACAACGGGAATCCTTTCTATGTTTTTATCACGCTTATCCAAGTCACCATATATGGCGGTCTAAACAAAAAATTCTACGATACCTACCAAAGCAAGTCATACATTTACTAAGAACATGTAGGGGAGAGTGGGGCAAGTGAGGCACCTTGATTGACATCTCCTTATTTTGAAGACCTTCTAAGGCACGTTGCATAGCGTCTTCTGAATATGACCCTTTTTTGGTCTTACGCATCTAGTTACGGACCATTTTCCACCTGCAAAAAAAAAACAAATAACTTATTTATATTCTAAACTACTGTGGGGCAAGTGAGTCACGGTCAAGACTCACTTGCCCCAAAGTGACAATAAAATAAAAAGAAATAAATCAAAGAAGAACAGATACATGGGTTTTCAAAGTTAAGTCGGCACTATTGCTATCTTCGTTATTATTGGTGCTACGAAGTCGGTTAAATGGGCAAAGAGGTAGCATTTTTTTCCGCTCGTTACGATGGTGAAATCAAAATGAAAATTGAACATCATGTTCGCGAGTTATGTCAAAAATTTCCATTTTTTTAAATGGCACACCCAATATGCAATATCCTTAATCGATAAAAAATTAAATTCTGAACGAATAAGTTCCTATGACATTTCACCCTAATGTCAAAAATGACAAAGTTATTGATCATTTACCAAATTCATCAAGGTGGCTGTGTCAACTATTTTTCTGTATTACCATAGAGCAGAAAATGAAAAGAATATCAGACAATTGAAACAGGATTCTTTATTCTAAGTGATAATAATAATAAGTAACAACATAACAAAACAAAACTCAAATTAGATGCTCGAAAACATCACCCTCTAGCTCCAAGCATTTCTGGGCCCGCTTGTAGACACTTTTAGTAGCCTTAGCAATGTATCTATCATCAATATTATTGATGGCGTGAACGATGCTTTGCTGGAGATCCTCAAGGTTATCATATCGCCTGTTGTACACCACACTCTTCACATATCCCCAAAAGAAAAAATCCATTGGAGTAATTAATGTCAGGTGATCGAGGAGGCATACGGATAGGCCCATTAGTTGATAAATATCTGTCATCAAAAAATTGTTTAATATTGTATCTATCTGACGAACGTTATGGGGAGGAGGTCCGTCTTGTTGGAAATAAATGTTCTGCCTATCCATTAAATTTACATCATCCAAGAAGTCTTGGAGTGTGGCAGTCAACATTTCGGCGTACCGCTCACCAGTTAACGCACCCTGATAAAATACTGGACCAACAATTATAGAGCCCATTAAACCGCACCAAACATTAACATTGAAGCGTCTCTGCTGGTTAAAAGATTGGTAGAGCACCGGATTTTCTCGACTCCAAAAATGGCTGTTTTTCCTGTTGAACATGCCCTTATTAGAAAAAGTTGATTCGTCACTCCATAGAATTGAGCTACAAAAATCATTATTGGTTCTCATTTGATTAATAAACCAGTGACAAAACTGAACGCGTCTTTCTTGATCTCCTGGTACTAGTGTCTATGTAGATCGCAACTTATACGGCACAAACTTATATTTTTTTAGAATATTGTGGATGGAACTCATACATAGTCCATTTTCTTGCACTAAATCATTAATTGAGTTGTTGGGATGTGCTTCAAAATAAGCTAACACATTAATTTCAGTTTCTTCACTAATTATACATTGTTTATTAGATCTGGATTTCTTAAACACGCTCGAATTAGATCTAAATTTACGGTATAAAACCAAAAAGTATCTTCTATCCGGCAAATGACGCGTAGGAAACAAATCACTGTAACGCTCACGCGCTCGATAACTGTTTTTTTGACAAACGATGTAACATTCTAACATATCATACTTTTCTGAATGGGTGAAAGGCATTTTTCTATTCAAAAAACACAAACTTTTAACTCTTTATTAGCAAACTTCAATTTGACATATCAATTCTGATGACATTTGTGAAAATGACAAATATTGTTCACGTAATACCAGCCACCTTGACGAATTCAATAAATGATCAATAACTTTGTCATTTTTAACATTAGGGTAAAATGTCATAGGACCTTTTTTGTTCAGAATTTAATTTGCTATCGATTACAGGTGTACCATTTAAAAAAATGGAAATTTTTGACATAACTCGCGAACACGAAGTTCAATTTTTATTTTGATTTCACCATCGTAACGAGCGGAAAAAATGCTACTTCTTTGCCCATTTAACCGACTTCGTATCACCAATAATAACGAAGCCAGCAATAGTGCCGACTTAACTTTGAAAACCCTGTATATATATATATATATATATATATATATATATATATATATATATATATATATATATATATATATATATATATATATATATATATATATATATATATATATATATATATATATATATATATATATATATAGGCTTCCACGAGTATTAATATTTGAATGTGATGACATTTCAGGAAGTAAACTCGTGTATTAAAGTAACACTTTGTTATAAATATAATCTACGTTTCGGTAGTTTGTATTTACTGCCTTTATCAAAAGATTATAAAATAATTATTTTATAATGTACATAAGGATTTCAGATTCTATACCGCAGAATCTGCAGGTGAGGGCTCCTGTTAGTTTTCCTACCCTCCCAAGATGTACTTTAACAGACGTGTGTATTGTTAGCACTCCCGTTAGAGCTATAAGATCCAGTCTACTCAACCGTAGTAGTTCTGAGGTTTTTTTGAGCATGGAGAATCTATGAAGACCTTGCCGTGTGTTAATCCTGGTTTATATATCAAGTAATTCTTATCCTCAGACGCATACACAGGTTACCTCTCAGGTATCCTAGCGTCTCACAACACAACACGCAAACATACCAACCATCACACACAGAATCCAAACACTACAGAAAAACTTTGCACATAAAAGAATCTTCGGCGACACTATCCCTACCAAATAGATCATTACCACTCCCTACAATTACTGTTTTCCTCAATTCCTACGAAGAAAAACTAAATTAAAATTCAAGCATTCCCCCGTGATCCTGACACAACTCCTTGACGCTCTCCCCGAGGACGTAGAAGAATCGATGACGACCTAGCAAGAAACCGGACGAATTAACCACACTAAGCACGCTACACCCCACTAAACAACACATTCACTTAAACCGATTAACACATTATGGAATACCCAAATAAATATAAATCTTCTTTTTTTCTTTTTTTTTACACCAAAAATAACCACATCTCACGATTGTAAACTATACAATAACACAAAACATCACCAACAAACATGGATTGGCCAGGGCGAAAGAGAAGGACTCCTGAACAGTCTAGGACTAAGATATATATATATATATATATATATATATATATAAGCTATAAATAAGTGATTACTAACCATAAACATGAGCATACTGACAAAAAACATGTGTATTGCCCTAATTATAAGACAGGAGCTGTCGTTCTATCCTTATTTAGCACCATTTTAGCAAAGGTACACTTATGTTAGATATGAACCACTGTTTTTTAGCTGAGATATAAACCCTCGCCTTAACCAAAAATAACCCTATTAATGAACACATACTTATGCGAGATAAAAGCTTCCTTTACTTTAATACAGTAGTGAACCCTGGCCCTAGTTAAGATCAACCCCTCATTTTAGATCATTTCTTCCGTTGTCAGTTTTGCTCATGTGTAAACAATTGCGAGTAGGACATTTCTCGTTTTAAACTAGCGTATTTTAGTTATTTGCTTTTTCTTTATCTATGACGTGATATGCACGGATATCTATTTGTATCCAACGGGTTATATCTTGCAAGCTGCCTATACATGGGTCATACACTTCTTTAGAGAATCCCGATTTTAAGCATTGCTTTTATTTTTAGAATCTAGATTTGTTATTTGGCTAAGACCTTGAAGAGGTTGATGAGGCATGCAAGTCATACTTATTGGAAATAAGAACCCCCTTTAGCTAAAAAAACTCAGCCTTTGCCTTAAGCGACATAAGGACCATTACTTATCTGAAATAAGAACCACTTTCAGCAGAAAAACAAACCTCACCCTGTATATGAACAACCATTTTTAGTAGAGTTGCGCCGAAATAGGTTAAAAAGTACTTTTTCACCTTAGCCAAGGCATGAATCAACCGTACCTTAACAAGGGTATACAGAGAACAGGATAACAAAGTATGTACAAACGTGACATACTCCACATCGATACATTTTTGGGAATTGGCCCTATATTCAGATCGTTAGTTTGTTTCTTGGAAATTCTTGAGTTATTCATTTTTGGGAATCTTTAGATAACCCCGATTCTAAAAGTAGTTCTGTTTTTATATAACCTTGAAATGATGGATTAGGCATTTATTTAGATAATCCTTCACAAGATTAATGCGCCATATGGGTACACATAAAACAGGCAACACGTTGTAAAGGGTATACACAGAACGGGATAACCGGGGATGCACAGAACAGGATAACAGGGTATACGTAGAACAGAATCACAGGGTTTACACACACTAAGATAACACGGTATACACTGAACGGGATAACAGGGTATACAAATAGATAATCTGTTTGTAGGTTGTTTACTTCTATGTTATCCGAATTATAGACCTAAGCGTTCGTTTTATTCTCATTTTCTCCTTATCAGAGAAACGCTTATCTTAGATTAGTACTATCACGATCTGCTTAGCATTCTCCGTTTTGACTAGCACCTTTTACATATTTGCTATTTCTAAGACGTTATATATGTGAACCTATTGTTATCCGGCAGTTTATAACTTCCAAGTTGCTTAGACATGATTCATTCATTTACTTAGTTAATCTTCATTTCAAAAATTAGTTCTATTTTCAAATTAATAAGTCATTCATCTGGAGTTTGGTTCTTGTTTAGTACAATGGCTTGATAGTACTAAATTTGTTTCTCGACTAGAATGTTGTAGAAATTATGCATGCGCTTTGTGTCTTGCTAGTAGATGCTTCCGAGGTAAGAACCAATCCCTTAGCTAAGAAATACACTCAGCCAGTACTATCATTTTTTGTGGAGCTAGATGGCTATAATATGCCTCTCTATCTGAGAAACACGCCTCTAGCAGAGATATAAACAAACATCACGCATGCACGCAAGAACGCACGCACGCACGCACGCGCGCGCGCACCAACGCACACACACAGACGCACACACGCACATACGCACAAACGTACACAAGCACGCACACACACGCGCACACGCGCATACGCGCACACGCGCACACGCGCACACGCGCAAACGCGCACACGCACACACGGCCGCAAGCCCGCACGCACGCACACACACACGCACACACGCACACACGCACACACGCACACACGACACACGCACACACCACACACACACACAGCACACACGCACACACGCACACACACACACGCACACACCACACGCACACACGCACACACGACACACGCACACACGCACACACGACACACACCACACACACACACGCACACACACACACACACGCACACAGCACACACGACACACGCACACACAGCACTCACACTCAGCACACACACAACACACACTACACACACACACGCACACACTAGCACAGACGCGTAGACGCACAGACGCGCATACACGCAGACGCGCATACGCGCAAACGCGCAGACATGCAGACCGCAGGCCAGGCGCAGGCGCCAAACGCCACACCACACGCCCGCAAGCACGCACGCACGCACGCACCACGCACGCACAACGCACACAGCACACGCACACACGCACACGACAACGCACACACGCACAGCACACGCACACGCGCACGCGCACACACAGCACACGCAGCACACACGACGCACACGCACAGCAACGCACACACACACGCACGCACACGCACAGCACGCACACACGCACACACGCACACACGCACACAGCACACACGCACGACACGCACACACGCACACACAGCACACACACACACACACACACACACAGCACACGCACACACACACAGCACACACACACACACACACACACACACAGCACGACACCACACACACACACACACACACGACACACGCACACACGCACCACTACCACGCACTCACGCACTCACACATCACACATCCACACCACACACACACACCACACGACGCACAGACGCGTAGACGCACAGACGCGCATA
>JARFJB010000218.1:5492500-5645000 GCA_036346205.1 Vesta saturnalis
TTTATGGACTGACGAATCTACATTTACACGAAGCGGCTCAGAAAGTTATCACAATTTACGAATCTGGAGCCATGATAATCCGTATGTTGTACACACCAGAGCATTTCAACACGAATTTTCTGTTAATGTTTGGTGTGGTGTAATAAACAGAATTTTTTGTGGCCCCATATTTTACCGCCACAACTGGATGGACAACCATTTAATGATTTTCTGCGAAATGAGTTATTTGAAGATATAGAAGATATTCCCCTAAATCTTAGAAACGAAATCTGGATTGAAATGGACGGGGCTCCCGTGCATTTTGCACTTGTAAATCGTGACTGGTTTAATAATGATCCCGAGAGGTAGATTGGACGATTAGGATCTAGAGCCTGGCCACCACGTTCTCCTGACCCCACCCCTGCCGACTTCTTTGTGTGGGATTATTTGGGAAACCGGGTTTATCCGACACCAGTTGATACAAGGCAAGAACTAATTCTAAGGATAAGGCCTGTGAAACTTTGCGAGGCAATACGAATTTCATAAGCAACGCCACAGACTCAGTTAAGCGCAGATGCCGAAAATGTATCGAAGTTGGAGGAGCTCATTGAGCAATTATTGTTAACTTTAGGGACCACATTAAATTTCTTTGAAATTGAACAAAATAATTTAGTAGTGCTCTGTAAAATTTTTCACGATCTAAGTTGTAAATTCTAGTTTTTGTAAAATTATTTACGAACTTAGTTAATAAAGAGTAGTTTTTTAAAATGATGTACCATTTCAGATTGCGAAATTTCGAAAAACAAAAAACTTATGAATAACAATGTCCACGAGCCGCTTATGAGTACAACTAAAAAATCATATTCACGCCATACGATTGGGCATATTCCACTAAATAAATGTACATTTAAAGGAAAGCCATTTTGAAGATATTTGAATTAAACCTATGTTAGGGCGCCATCTTCCAAGAGCTCCAGCTCTCTTAGGATGTATTTTTGTATTAAGGTAATTTACGTTAAATCGACATAAAATCAGCTCTAGAATATGCAGTTTTCTTTTGTGAAAAGAGTTTGTGGACACCCTGTATATATATTATTAGGTATAGGAACCATAACAGTAACTCACCTTTACTTGACCTCTAGATTTCAAAAACGACAGGGTGTCATTTAAAAAAATATTACTTTGATACGGCTCTTTTTTTATGAACCTTGTTTAATCTGCAATATTTTAAAATTGTATTTCAAACGGTCATACCTACAAAATAATCTTTTAAAAACATTGAACCGTTTTTCGTGGAGAAGTCTGTAGTCGGCCACCCTGTATATCTGATTGCCGCTGGAATTTATGTATGTTATCTTTTGCATACAGAATATTTTCTAAGATAAAAACAGACGGTAAAGTAACAATTCTTAAATTCTTGTTCCAAGGGAATCAAATATACGCATTAGTCTTTTTTGTAAGCCAAAAATTCGATCTGACGTTGAATAATTTCCCCAAACCTAAATCCCGTAGCTTAAAAGGGAATGTATTAAACCAAAGTAAGCGTTAATTACAATATTTTTAGAGACATTGTCTGATAATCGACGTAATACTTAAATATTCTTACTAATCTTCCCACTAATAGTTTTTATATGTGTTATGAGAAGTTCACCGTCGGACCTACAAATTTCACAGCGGATACATTTACATATAAATGTGCACGCATAGAAATTACATTATTTTAGTTTTTTTATTATTTAAATTAAGTTCATTATTTGTAAACCACTACATTGCTAATGTTTGTACTTCTTCTTCAAGGGAAAAAATATGGTGCGTGCGTGCGTGCGTGCGTGTGTGCGTGTGTTTCTTAAAAAATTTATTCTCTTCCGGGCAATCTCTGTAACTCCATCAAACCGCGGCGTAATTCATTTTTTTTTTTATTTAAAACCTATTTCTTGTAATAATTCATACAAGGATGTTTTACAGCCTTCAAAATTTGTATGGTTTGGAGTTTGGCATGGATAGTTGTTAATGTTACGTGCTCCTCTTAAAATACAAATAAACAGGTATAAATACTTTACCACAATTGAATTGAATTTGTGTCCGTTTCTTTTTTATTTCGGCAACGTTTTCTTTCCGGGGAAACAAGCGCTTCAATCTGTTTGACAGCTTGAGAAACATTTAACTACAGCGCAGCTGCGACCCGCTACAAATTAAGAAAATATGTTTTAAATTTAAAGGAAATTTTATATTTACCTCTCGAATAGAACTTAATGGTAATAAAGAAGCGCCATTATCTCACTCTCGTTCAAAGCATTGTATTAACGAAACTATCAGCGCCTTGGATTTGCTACCTAAATATTTCGGCTTTTGGGCGAATAGGCAATTAAATGTAACTTCAAAAGCTCTTAACACCACAACAGCACGATACAATTAACAACGCTAATTTAATTTTTTTTACTGATACTACGTCGTCTCCAGGTGTAGCTCTTTTATTCAGGGACTCAATTATTCGCTCAATTTCACTTTTGTCAGTAATCGTTTTGTTTTCCTTCAGGTTTTCTGGTTCTGTGGGTGTCATATTTGGATACTGTAGTCGGTTGTCAGTTAATTTTTTTCCGATGTTACAAAAATAGTGGTTGTGTTTCTGCGAATGTAAGATTGTCATTTATTAGTGTCTAATTGTTGTGTTTAATTTTTCAGAGTTTCTTTGTGATTTACGTATGCTTGGTCTCTTTCTTTTAGTAGTTTAAGAATGTCTTTCGTGATCCATGTTTTGCTGGTTTTTTACCTTGTTGATTTTCCTCGATGTTGCTATGTTTTTGCATTCAGTGATGGTCTCCGTAAGTTCTCTGAATGAATGTATTTCGCTCATTTACAAACTTTTGTAATAACTGAGTTTTTTCCTGCATACGCTTTTCGTTTCGCCTTTTGTGTATACAGATTTTTCTTTGACCCCTACCTTTAGTGTAATAAGCATAATTCTATGATCTGGCATTTGATGGTCCGTGAGTTCAATTCTTGTAGCTGAGCTGTGAGATGTAGTTTTATTGTCCTGAGGTTCCAGCAGATTTATGTTAAGGTCATCACTTAAGATTGCGTTTCTTTTTGTCAAACATAATTTCTACAAGTAGATCTAGGTTTTCCTAAAATTTCCCATTTGGAGCTCTACACTCCGATAATTGTAATCGTGTTTATATCCTGGCATAATTCAACCATTAGAGCATTACAAGCTTCTTTACTTATTCCTATGATATTAGTAATGTTTAGGTTGTTTCTGACAAATATTACTACTACTCCTCCTCTATTTCTCTCTGGATCATCCAAATACTGCATTTTTCAGCACACATAATGATATTGTTTTCCACTAACTCTGTTAAAATTTCTATTTGGTCTAATTTACGACTTCCTTTAATGTGTTAACTGTGTAGTTCGTTCGTTCCTGAGCAAGTTTTATTTGCAGTTAGTACATTTAGGGCATTCTCTTGATGGGCAGTCTGACGAATTATGTCATCCTGCGCAACATCAACATGCGAGTTCGTTTCGACAGTTTTCTGTGACGTGATTGTGTGTATATATATATATATATATATATATATATATATATATATATATATATATATATATATATATACAGGGTCCGGCAACAAGAGCGCCTTCTTCTATATCATCCGTTTCATATAAGCTAGATTAATAAAATTTGGGATATGGTTATGGTTTAGTTGTGTGCATATTTTAAAATTATTCACGTATATACAGGTTGTTTATTTAAAGATGACCAAACTATAATAAAAAAAATTTAAACGGAACACCCTGTATATTATTACTTGTTTGAATTCTACACATTGTTCCTAACAAACTCGCAATATATTTCCCTATCCTTAAATATAGCCGTTTTTGAGTTATGTCGATTTTTATTAAAAAAATTGAAATTACAGAGAAAGCTTTGAAAATGTACCTCCTTAACCGTTGAAAAACAAAAGTTATCTAATTTATATCAGAACAAGTACACAAATAAGGCTTTCTTATAATGCAAAGAAAATGTCATAATTGCATACAGGGTGTTTACAATTGACTTGTCAATCAGACATTATTCCAACTAGTAAAAGTTTACTTTTTCAAATAGA
The DNA here is from genome assembly GCA_036346205.1 of Vesta saturnalis. Lineage (NCBI taxonomy): Eukaryota > Metazoa > Arthropoda > Insecta > Coleoptera > Lampyridae > Vesta > Vesta saturnalis. The sequence continues at coordinate 5,496,586 of JARFJB010000218.1, forward strand.
ACACCCTGTATATTATTCTGTGTTTGGTTTCTACATATTAACCCTTATCAATTCGATATATAATTCCCTATCCCTACATACAGCCGTTTCCTAATTATTTTCAATTTTTCAAAATGTATAAGATTATTGAAACATTTTTTTAAATCCATGGCCTCGTATAAATAGAAAAAAAAACAGTGGAAAACAATTGTATTGCAAATTAAAAAACGCAACAGAAACTAATATACTATAATTATTAAAATTATTTCTAAAAATACAAAACTAATAAAATAAAAAAATAATAATTTAACGCTAATCATTAGCGATAATGATTTATAATAATTGTTCAAAATGTTGTCCGTTTTCTCGGATGCAAACCTGAAGTCGATCTTTAAAAGATTGTTCAACTCTACACAACAACTCAGGAGTAATGCTATGAAAAGCCTGTGTTATACGATTACGCATATCTTCGGCAGTAATTGGTGGTTCATTATAGACAATATTTTTTATGTATCCCCATAAAAAGAAATCTATTCTTGTCAAATCAAGAGACCTAGATGGCCACCTCACAGGTCCATTTCGCCCAATCCATTTATTTGGAAAGACTCTATTGAGATAATCTCTTACATCTGCAGAGTAGTGAGCAGGAGCGCCATCATGTTGATACCACATTTTGGCTCTAATATCAAGAGTAATATTTTCTAATAAGCCCGGTAAATCGTTACACAAAAAGTTAAGGTATTTCTCACCATACAAGTGTTCATCAAAAAAGAATGGACCGATGACATAATCCCCAACGATGGCACCCCAGACACTTAAAGACCACTTATGTGATTATCAACTTGTCTTAACAAATGTGGAATTTCTGAAGAATAATAATGAAAATTATGTGTATTAACAAATCCATTCTTGTGAAATGTTGATTCGTCTGTCCATAAAATATTATAAAAAAAATTTGGGTCTTGAGTAATTTTTTCTCTGGCCCAGTTACAAAATTCTTGGTGTAACTGAATATGATAGGGATGTAAGCGATTCTTCTTTAAAAGACGGCCTACTGACCTCTCACTTATACCAACTATTTCACTTATGTCCTTTTGGCTTCTGTGATGATCCTCTTCGATGGCGAGACTATCTTCAGTTGTAGAAGGTTTAACACGTTCATGTTTGGAGTAATTGGCACGTGCAGTTGCAATAAATCTACTCATAACTTTCTGAAACGATCTTGCGTTTGGTTGTATTCTATCTGCATATCGTTCAGCATAAATTCTGCTGGCCAATAAACAATTTCTTTCTGCAGCACCCAACACGAATATCATATCAACTAACTCATTTTGTGTAAAATAAATTTTATAAAAATCTTGATTACTAACAATAACACTCGTAAATGGTTAACTACAGTTTTATTTATTTACGTCAAACATTCAATTTTTATAAGCACACTTGATTTTAGAATTTTACTTGAAATTGAAGTAAATATTTGTCAAATTCTTGTTAACATGCAATGCCTCCAGTACAAAAACTGTAATTAGTCTTCTATCATAATATATTAGTTGCGTTTACCGGTTACGAAAAAGCCCTTAAGTTTTTCCTAATTTTCTCGAAAACGGATGAACCAAATGTAAATGCAATTGTAACATAAGAAGTAGCCTTTTTTTCTTAAGAAGTTTTACATTTGACATTTTACTGGAAAATAATTAGGGGAGCCAATATTTACAATAGTTTATTTTAACATGGGAATTCTCTATGTCCAGAAATTCAAGAGACAGTGTATATATATATATATATATATATATATATATATATATATATATATATATATATATATATATATATATATATATATATACTGTATCTACTAGTTTTCTGTTTGCCTTCTTCTTCTGAGTAGTTTTGGTTTTGTTCTATTAGCTGTTCTTCTAATTGTTTTGTGTCAAGGTTATATTCTACTCTAACAATAACTAGTCTAGGGTTTTGCATATTCGACAATTTGATTTCGTATTTATCTTTTAACTCTTTTACGGCTAATGTTTTTATTTTGTTTATAGATTCGTTGTCTTTTCCTTTAATTAGAATTCCTCCATTTCTACAGAGCGTCACTACCTGTTACAGTGGCTTTAATCTTTAGAGGATTGATCTTAGTTTGTACTTCTGTTTCAATTGTTTGCTTGTTTTTTTATAAGCTTCTGAGAGCTGGGGTGTTAACTTGCGATGAGTTTGTATTTTTGATAGTCTCAAGTTTTTCTTTTCTTGTAATTTTGACAAATGTTGGGATACTGTTTTGCTGTTCCTTTCGTTCGATGATTTGCTCGCACAGTGCTGTAACTTTTTTATTATGGGTTTTGAAATTTTCTAGTAGTTTATTTATAGTACAGCTAATTTCACTTGGGTTGTACTCTATATTCTGTATAAATTCTATGAGTTTTTTCCCTTTCCTTTTAGAGCTAACTTCATTATGTTGAATTTGTTTTGACTTTCTTCATAAAACCATACTTTTATTATATTATATGTCTATTACTTAAAGCATAGTTTGATCCCCCAAAAAGTATAATATCCTTATCACCAAATTTTAGTGAAAGCTTATCTATGTCTTTAACAACATTTTCAAAACACTATTTGGAATCCATACAGTTTCACACTTAAATTTATTTTTTTCTCCAAATGAGTTTAAAGTTACGTCACAATCGCGAACATTACTATCGCCAATCAAGAGAAATTTGTTTTTATTTATCTTTTATTAACACTGCTCAATTCTCTGGTGTAGTTCATAGACCGTAGTGTTTAAATGTTTATTCCTTGGAGGAAAGAAGGGGAAGTGAAGAAGGGGTAATGCGCAAAATGTATAGACAAAATCAAAGCGGCGGCGCCTATCATGGTACAGCGACTATGGACTCTAAAGCATAGCTCATTTGCCTTTAACATGCAATCCTAGACAACAAAATAGATACTTTTCTTGAATAGACTATTCTGGGTATTCGTTTTTAGCTTCTTCTTTTTTGAACATGACGCTGTGCTCGCTGCTCGATTGTATCCGAGTGCGTTCGATCGCCGACTGTTTCCCGTCACATTTAGTTTTGTGGTTAGGTTAATGTTTTTTAGAATTTATCTTTAAGTTTAACGTTGACTTCTTCTTTCAAAAGCGCATCGCGCGAATTTAAAGGTTTGTTCGTTTGTAGAAGTAATAACAATAAATTCAATGTTTTATTATTCTAGATGGTTGCTATTTATTTGGAGTTGAAACTTGTTGGAATTCGACAGCAAGCAAATATGTTTTTTCCAAACCCACCAAAAGACCTAATTAATTTTTGTTATACAGCTGAATTAAAAAAATTCGGGAAATATAAAAAAAATTGGCAGGTTTTTTCAATTTTTTCATTGTGTGAACGTGGTTTATTAAAAATAGGTTAAAAAAGTTTGACGGTATGTTAGTTTAAAAATAAATACGTTAAATTTGAACAAATATTTTAAAATTTAGTTACAAATTTAACATTGTTATTCAATCTGGATTTGAATAATCCGCTTTTTTACGCGACCAATCAAAATAGGTAGTGAAAGACCAATCACAAACGTCTTGTACTTCTTTCGTCCCTAAGAGAGGGCGTCATTTAGCCATATACTTACACATGTGTAAGTATATGCATTTAGCACCAAATTTTCCTCGTGAAGATAGTCATCTATTGGTGTTATCTAGGTGTACATTACATCGGCGACGGCTGCGTTGTGACGTCACCATCGGTACTGAACGCTTTGCTTATGTGTGGTTTACATTTGTTTTCCATAAGAGCTCGTGCATTTTATCGAGTTTTTCTGATTTTTTGAGTGGCTGTGAATTAACTCTTGTAGAACAACTGTCTTTTTAAAGACACAAGACACGCACAAAACTATTTTGTTTGATGCAAGATAGACTTTACTTTTCAATTGTATTGTGTTGAGTGTGTTGCCGTTCTTAACCACAGTATTTGATTTGGGAGTTCTAAGTACCTGTTTTTACAGCAAATTTGTGCTGTTGTTTCGTGTAAAAGTAATAGGTTAACACTCAAGAGAAAAGGTGTAAACTTGATATTTGATTCATTTCCAAAGGCGAATGATCCATCCACAATCAAAGGAGAATGGATAAATCGTTGTGAACGAATATATATATATATATATATATATATATATATATATATATATATATATATATATATGTTGAGATGATTCAAATTACGTGCAAGTAGCTATGTAATTTGCATAGTGAAGTTTTACTTTAGTTAGCACGAAATGGTACATTTCATTAAATAATTCTAGATAAGAATGATTAATAAACATTGAGGTGTTTGAAAAAGTTAAATATTTCTTAATATAATTTAAATAATGTTAGTATTATTTAATCGACAGCACAGTACATAGAAGTATAGGATATGTTTGTTATCGTTTTGAGTTAATTCAAAGTTTCATTTAGTTTTGTATATATATACGTAGACTGTTCAGGAATCCTTCTCCTCTTCAGCCCTGGTCAATCCATGCTTGTTGGTGTTGCGATGTTCTGTGTTATTGTATAGTTTACAATCATGAGATATGGTTATTTTGGTGTAAAAAAAATAAAAAAAATTTAGATTTATTTGAATATTTAATAATGGGTTAATTGGTTTATGTGTGTGTGCTGTTTAGTGTTGTTTTTCTGAAGTGCTTGGATTCTGTGTGTGATTGGTGGTATGTTGGCGTGTTGTGTTGTGAAGTCACTAGGGTACCTGAGAGGTAACCTATGTATGCGTCAAAAAATTCGGTGTTCACAGGAGGCAATAGAGGAAAGGTGATTGGGGTTTATATTGGTGTATATGGGTGCTCGGAAATCCATAACAGGGCGGATGTATGTTTTGTAGGTGTGTTGAAGTGTTTTAGGGTGGCAACCTCTGATTCTACCCCGGAAGGCGTCCAGTAGGTTTACGCGGTTTCTAATTCTATTGAGTGTTCTTTTTACCTCGTGGAGCCAATTGAGGATTCTAGTAAAGAGGATTCCTAGGTAGGTGTCGGAAGAGAATTGTTTGGGTTTTGGTGGGTTTGACGGAGACTCTCCACGGGTTCGCCCAGTTGGAGAAGTTCCGAAGGGTTTTGGATATGAGGCGGGAGGCCGTTTCGCTGTTCCGATTAACCGTCCAGAAAGCGGTGTCATCCGCAAACTACGCAACGACTACTCCGGGTTGTGTGACTTCGGGAATGTCGGATGCGAAGATAATGTAGAGGATAGGGGCTAAGGCAGAACCTTGCGGTACGCCTGCTGTAGGTTGGAAAGGATCTGAGAAAGTTTTCCCTACTTTGACCCGAACTAACCGATTGGTCAGGTACGAGAATAGGAGTTTCGAGAAGGGGTCGGGAATGTTGAGGTTACGGATCTTGTGCAGGAGACCGGCGTACCAGACCCTGTCGAATGCTTGCTTAATGTCCAAAAACACAGCCAGATAGCATTGTTTGTGATTGAATGCTCTGGTGGTCTCAGTAAGCATCTTCAACAAGGGATCGTGACACGTTCGGTTAGGACGGAAGCCGAATTGACTGTCATTAAATTTGAGGTGGTCCCTGAGTCGCCTGGCTAGAATCTGCTCAAAGCATTTTCCGAGGCAACTCAGGAGGGAAGTGGGGTTTGGGTATCATGACGGTGGAGGCCTATTTCCAGTCCGTCGGGAAGTGAGATAGGATTAAGCATCGGTTGTAGATGGAGAGTAATCGGAGGGCTAGGTCGGGTAAATGACGGAGGATTTTTCAATTTAGACCGTCATGGCCTGGGGCAGAATTCTTCCTTTTTTTGAAATATGTGTGGACCTGGTCGGTCGTATTGGGGTCATAAAAAGGATTCTCGTTATCGAGTTGGATTTCAGGAAGGTTAAGGTTGCGGAATTCTTCAAGGCGACCCTCGAAGAGTGCCTTGGACCGGTTATCGAATTGGGGATCATCTGGGGATTGGAAAATGGATATGAGATGGTGACCAAAGAAATCGGCCTTTCGTTGGTCGGAGGAGACTAGATTGCCCTGAAGGTCGATTACGTGGGATTTAGGGTTGGCTTTCCTTCTGATCAGTCTATCTAACTGTTGCCAGAAGAGTTTACCATTTCTATAATCTAGCTGGGAGGTGACTTTGGTCCAAGAGTCTTTAGCGTGTTTGTTGGCTTCTCGCCTGATTAAGGCGATTGTATTCGGTCTTGAGAGCCGGATCCCTAGATCGCAAGAATTGACAATAGATTCGTCTTTTCTCTTTGATCCAGTTCACGATGTGCCGTGGGAGCGGTTTTCGGAAAATGTCGATGTTTTTTTAATGAGACAGAGATATCAACATCTTCCTTAATTACAGAAGTTGGGTCTCTAATGGCTCTCTCGAGATCTTGGATTTTTTGAAGATTGGGGGTAGGAAGGTTGTTGGAGATGTATTCGGAGAACACATTCCAGTCTGCTCTCGAATAATCTTTAATGACTGTGTATTGAGAGGTGTAGGGGAGCTGGATAAAATGAAGTTTTGACCAGTAGTGGTATGTGATCTGATGTGATCGTGCTGCCTAAGAAGCACTCACGATCGAAATAGTGCGCTAAATGTTCGAAATATGTCGGCTGTGCGTTAGCGATTCGCAAGAGCGACAACTGCAACAGACTCGATGGTAGCCTGTTACCGTTGCATTCGTTGCGGTGTCATCGAATTGGATGTAGCGGGCATTGAAATCACCTAGGATGACAGTATTAGGGCCAGAGGCGTAAATTAAAGGGTCATCGGATAGGGTGTTGTGGCCGGGCTGGTTTTAATATGAGATGTATACTATCGGAGTGGGGAAGTGCACCGTCACAGCAATGCATTCGAGATGCTATAGGTGCGAAGGAAGTTGGAAAGGAATGGATGAGAAGCAATTTTTAATTAAGAGGGCGGTTCCGTGTTGGCTGTTGTTTAGGAAGGTGTGATGTGTGTTGAAATTAAGTGTGCATCCATTAGTGAGCTTTGTTTCTGTGATGGAAAGGATCTGTATATTATGTTCGTGTAGAAAGTGTTTAGGTAAGAAACGTTTCCGACGAACGCCCTTGACATTAACGGTCCCTGCAAGGATATCCATTTTGGAGGGAGTTAAGGATTGGGTTGTCGGATGACGGAGACCTTCATTTGGAAGAAGGATTGGGAGAGCGTGTCGCCGGTCGGGGAATATGTGGAAAAGGGTGTGGGTTAGGACTTGTAGGAAGTCTTTAATGGTATGGGGATCGGTGTCGGGGGTGGGTTTAGGATGGGCGGTGTCTTCCGAGTCGGAGTCTTCGGAAGACAGGATGGGTTTGAGGGTTGCCATCTTCGACGGTAAACTGGTAGGTTATAGTCGCTTCCGGCACTTAAAGGAAAAGGTAGGGTGTGCTTCCCCGCAGTTGTTACACCTTGCCGAGAATTTGCACGAGGAACATATGTGGCTTTCGCTACAGTTAGGGCAAAAGATGGAGCGGGAAGGGCACTCCTCAGCGATATGTCCCACCTGCGTGTAGGTAGAACAATACTTGGGGAGAGGTTGCTTAATAAGGAATGGTTCGTAACAATATAGTCGCCCGAACATGACGACACCGCGTGCAAGGTGAAGTCGAGGGTGCTTTTGAATGGACGCGGACTAGGGATGTGGGAGTGTTCGTAGCCTTAGAGGTGATACGAACGACCTTGCTCACTTGTGGAAGATCGATCGTATCCCGGATCTCTTCGGCTAGGATATCCTTATCCACGTGACGAGTTGGTGGGACGGGGAGCGGAGAGTTGGGTAGGGTTGACGGTAGGATCGCCGAAGTGGTGTTGCAGCCTAAGCTGTGTACTGTCCAGCAAGGGAGAGGAGGTCTCTAAGAGACAGGTGTGGTTGTGGTTAAACATTAAGTTTAACCAGGGAAGGTTTAGGGGTTTAAGGGAATTGAATAGGGATTTCTGGGGGGTTATAAATTTCGGGATATTGCGGATGCAATACCTCGAGGATTGAGAGCGGGTGGGATTAGGATTGGGGGAAGCGGGTGTAGAAATCATGGCAGGTACAGGTGGCTGGGCGGTTGTGGGTAAGAGGACGGGTTTGTGTGCTTGTGCAGGTTTGTGTGTGTGTGTGTGTGTGTGTGTGTGTGAGCAGGTTTCTGTGTGTGTGTGTGTGTGCGGGTTTGTGTGGTTTTGTGGAAGCGGTGAAACGTGTAGAAATGTAGCACTGTGTGGGTGAGGTGGAAATGGAAGAGGCGTTTGAAAGGGAGCGTGTACGTAAGGATGGTGGTAGTGAGGCGAGGGTGTGTGCGTGTGTGAGGGTTGTGTGTGCTGTGTGTGTAGGTGCAGGTAGGGCGGCGTCGGGGGTTGGGGATACAACCGCTACAGTAGCACGTTAGCGACCGTGCTTAACCATCGCGGTTGTTGTTATTAAGGTTGTGAAGGAGTAAAAAAAGAAATTGTTTTAAAGCAAGGCCGGGTCTCCGCCGAGGTGCAGTCTCACACCCCGAGGAATAAAAACATTGAAATCAGAGACCCAAATAAAAAAGGACGAAAACAAGCGTTAAAATAAAACAATAAATTAAAATTAATTAAAAAGTATTTTTTATTAACCGGTACCTATTGTTTTACCTGACGCAGATCCTGTAGTTGGTGGTGGTGGTGTCCTGGATGCTTCTTCTATGTTCGTTCTTTGGTCTTGGTGTATTCCGGCGACTCCTGCTTGCTGCTAGGCTGTTGCTCCTCTACTGATGACCGCTTGCTCGTATTATCTGTATGCAAACAGTGACAGATCTAACTCCGAAGCGGCCAAGGTCACGATGCCGGAACGATAAGCGTAAAAACGCTAAGTTCTTTTTTTGAAATTAAGAGATTTGTAATAAAAATCACAAGAGCTTACGTTGTATACCGAGGTTCGGACTGCCCTGACAAGTCTTAACAATACAGAGCAGCCTTCTCAGCTTTTAGATGTCTCAAGTATGCTCACAGCTATGCCTTCACCTGACACTGAAATATCAGCCAAGCCAAGTACTTGTACGCAAGATACTTCTTATAAACAAAGATATGATGATTTATTGCTGAAGTACAATCAACTTAAATCTAATTCCGGTAAAAAGATAAAATTGTAGAATTACATAGTACATTAAGTATTATAAAGTGAAATGCTATTAATCAGTCACTTCATAAAAATATCAAATCGGTTATGGCTGAAAAACTTTTAAATATGGTGCTTATCAAAAACCAGATTTCTTTACTTTTAAAGAAAAAAAAAGTTGCACGTTGGACACATGAAGAAATTTCAGTAGCATTTAATTTGCGCTGCTATAGTAGAAAATATTACCTGTATCTTCGCAACAATCTAATTTATACATTGCCAGCACTCTCTAGCTTAAGACGTTGGGCATCTCATTTGTATATAAGTCAGGGGATATTAAAGGATGTTCTATTAATGATGAAACTAGCTGCTGAAGATTTTACTTCATTTAAGAAGGCTGTTGTTTTACAATTTGATGAAGTTAAGGTGAAGTCAGTAGAAGAGTATGATGCAGCCAAAGGTAAAGTTCTAGGGCCACATAGTCAGCTCAAGGACTTTTTTCTAAATGGAAGCAATCTGTGTATATAGCATTTGATCAAAAAGTGACCAAAGACATATTATACAATATTATTAGTGAATTACACAATATTTCATACAATATTGTTGCTTCTGTTAGTGACTATGGAGGTGGAAATATTGGGCTATGGAAAGAACTAAAAGTTGATATGGAAAAACCGTTTTTTAAAAAACCAAAAACTGACTGTAATGTATATATGTTTGCTGATGCCCCCCATTTACTAAAACTAATTAGAAATTGGTTGTTGGACACTGGATTTGCATTAAAAGAAGGTGCTGCAATAACAAGAGTGCCCCTTCAAGAATTAGTAAATATCACTAGTTCAGAATCAATCCTTGCTGGTAAATTAATCAAAGTCACAGCGATTGTGAAAAAATCAAAAGACAAATTTAAAAATGGCAGCTCAACTGTTATCGCATAGTGTGTCTAAAGCACTTGTTCGCTATACGCCAGGTAATGACAAAAAAATGGCCAAAGATTTAGGCACTTTTATTGGAGACATAAATGAGTGGTTTGACATATTTAATAGCTATGTAAAAAACGGTTCAGTTCCAACAAAAAATGGTTATGGAGTGAATTTAAAGATGCAAGAAGAACATTTGCAAAAAATGATTGACACAATTAGTTTTATTAAAGTAACGGGAAAAAACTCTTTGCAAATATTTCAGAAAGATATGATCATATCCATGAAAGCCCTGCAGATGTAATATGAAAAATGTTTATGATATTCAATACATGTGCACCCATAAACTTAATCAGGATGGAGTAAAACGCTGTTTTAGAGATATTTGATGAAACTCAAAAACTGTCCTAATAACCCCGCGCCGCTGGATTTCTCCCGAAATCTAATCAGCTCCAAGCCAAATAAAAACAAACTTAAACGCAAAATTCTAAGTACGTAGGTGTTTTCTTTCTGGAGTTATCGTGAATATAGTTTGATTCAAATAAAGTTGGGTATGACTCATTCTTAAAATTACACGAACTAAGATTTACGCGACGTAAGTCTTCATTAAATCAGCAAAGTATCTTTTAGTTAATATTTTTATCGGCAGATGTTTCCACATAAATTTCTATAGAACGACAAAGAAAGTTGAAAATAATTGAATGTTTTTTATATTTTAAACTAGAACAATTAGTCATCATAACCACTTATTTTATTGATAGACGCAAAAATATTTTGCCGCGACAGTGAATCGTTATAATTTTAGACATGGTTTGATTATAATTACATACCATCTTAATACATAACCTTTATATTTGTAAGTAAACAATTACTTTTTTTGTTTATTATAAATTAAATCATTCCAGGTGGAAAAATTTATAAAAGTTGCAATTAGTTTGTTATTCTCAAGATTTATAACAACCTTCTAGAAGCATAATTATTGCTTTGTAACACACGCACACGCACACGCACACGGACACGCACACGCACACGCACACCGACACACACACCCGCACACGCACCCACACCCGCACGCTTACGCGCACGCACGCACGCACCCTCACACACACGCACACACACATACACACACACACACACAAATCCGGTCTTCATGGCCTATCTTGGCGAAATTTGGCCAAAAGTTGTAAATGAGCTAAGTCGATTTAGTGATAGTAAAAAAAGTCTATTGCATAATCTTCTATACCTACACATGTATATGTAGGTTGGAAGGTAAAAAGTGATTTTGATGTGATTTTAATTTATCGGATCTAGAATAATAAAAGTAGTACTGAAATGCCTTTAACCATTACTAGTACTCCACGACCACAACCATTTCTTTGTAACAACCAAGATTTTGACCATATCTTTTGTTTTCTTTTGGTGCTTTTGTAAGTTAGTAAAGCTAACCCCAACAGATATACAACTGCTACCACGCCTTTCTTATTCATTTTCACCTCAAAAACAAGGAGACGGTAAATTGAGACTTTCAAGCTGAAATGTGATGTCATCATCGCTCTTTTATGCGCATGCCTTATCTACGTGAATACGAACATTTAAAAATGGTTTAAATAGCGCTGGTGGTGTCGTGGAAGCGGAGTCGCTTGCAACGCTTTTGCTGCGGGTTCGAATCCCCGGCCATACACCTTTTTTTTTAGGTTACTGTAGTTTTGTTTATCTAATCTACTTTTAGGTTACTGTAGTTTTGTTTATCTAATCTACTTTTGCTATGTTTTACAGTGTATGGGGTTTACAGCAGTATGGCGCCAAAATGATGACGTCTAACCTACATGACGTCATCGACGAAAAGTCTCAATCTACCGCCTCCTCAAAAACAACCTCTAAAATTAAAAACACGGCTGCATAACCTCAATGTTTGAACAAATTTTAAATGTATAGTGTGACCACCTAATAGTTTGATACGTCCGTCAAATTATTTAGTAATGACGTCATTACTAGCAAATGATGGTCTATACTCCATCCGCCCACAGAAATAGTTGAGCCCCGCCTCACAAAATTGGACCAATGTATGCAGTGACCAGTTTCACACGTTACAAATTAATAAATGGGGGGAAATTCAAAAATCATGTAATTTATTTGGGGGATTGAAGAAGTAAATATGGGGCAAAATAAATATACGAGATTTAAATTGATTTATTTATAACAAAAGACAAATATATATAATGGTTGTAATAAAATTATGTGTAATCCAGCGACAGCAAAGTTTCTGTACGTTAAACTGTTGAGTGAAATATTACTGATCATGTAAAATCGTGTAGGGGAGACTAGGTACGAGTGTGCGAGTGACCCCAGGGTAGGATCGGTTGTAACACTCCATAATACAGTGCTTACATTTCAATCAATTTCATTAGGCATAAGTCTCAAGGGAGTACTTTTAAATTATTTAAAGCAAATATGGCACAATTTTAGGAGCTTCTAAACAGTATTTTTACATAGTTTATAACCTTTGCATCTTTAAATTAACATTAGTAATTCTTTTTATCCTAAAGTAGCTAAAATTAGCATTAAATCGAATATAATAACTTCTTGGTCATAATTAAAAATAAAATCAACAAAAAAGGAAAATTTAAACTAAAATATTCAACATTCTGGAATTTCCATTTGCTCACAATGTAACTTGTTTTAAAATACTGTGTGCACAATACTATTTGGCTGTGTACAACCTATAGACTGAATTATACGTTAGAAAGGACTAGAAATTTACATGGTATCATAGAATTTAGTCTAAATCTGATTCAAATGAGGACGAATCAATATCGACGTTAATTATTAGCGACTCTACTGTAATGTCCATTGCAATATCAACCTGCCACAATCTTTTTTCTTCATCTTGAGCATGGCGAATGGCATTCTTCCAATTTTTAACAGAAACATTACCGACGGCTTAGTGAAATAATTGGTCAAGATCTTTCATTTTAAATGTAATATTCTTCCTTGCTACTTCCCGTTTTATTTGAACCCAAATTAATTCAATGAGATTTAACTCACAATGATATGGAGGTAATCGCAAAACCGTACGATTCTGTTTTATTGCCATTTCGTCCACTACATATTTCGGCATAATGAAAGCCTGTCTGATGAGATCCAGATGTTCAGCTTTGGCATATCAGATTGGTAAATAATGCACCTATTTTCCAACCAGGTTTGTATGTCAGCCTTTTTTGTGTCAGAATTCGGAATTTTCCCCATTTTTCTGCTGTGGTAGGAAGCATTATCCATCACAATTACAGAATTTTCGGCCAGGTATCCCAGAATGTGTGAAAACCAGGTTTCAAAAACGTCACCAGTCATTTCTTCATGGTAGTCTCCAGTATTCTTTGATTCAAAAGATAGCAAACCATTCTCAACCAAACCGTCTTCTGATCCTATGTGAAGTACTATAAGGCGACTTCCCTTGCCTGATGGATCTTTTAACCCCGTCGTTAGTCCCTCTATAAAAGCTTGCCTTGCGCTGAGGATTGTTGTGTTCTTCGCTACTTTACTAACAGTATGACCGGCGTTTACTCAAGTCTCATCTAAGAAGTACAATTTCTTGCCCTCTTCCTGGTACTTTCGTATCTCTCGCAGGAAACGTCGCTCCGAGGTCATGATCTCGTTCTTTTCTTTAAGGACACTAATACGTGATCTTTTTGAGAATCTATAATGCCAAACGCAATCACATTAGAACATCTAGAAATAAAAAAGTGACTTACTCACCGAAAGCCTATTTCTTTGATTAAAGTGCTCAGAGCAGTCCGTTTGTATTGAGTTTTATTTTTATTTAATTATGACTTTTACAAAAAGTTAAAAATACATCAAAATTTCTCGAAAACGTTTAAAGTTATTGTAAAGATAATCACTGCATTAAATGCATTGTTTTTTTCTGAACAACTTATTTATTTAACATTTTTGTCTAAACTAATTAGGGGAGCCAATATTTGATGATTTTAATTGCATGCATGTTAAATCCCTATGTCTCCAAAACAGATTTACAAGGTGTATAAGTAATATAGATGATAATAATAAACTAATACATTAACAGTTAAATTAAAAATACCTCAACAGAGAAGTACTTTGACGTACTATAAGCATGTCCGTACAATACAAAAATAAAAATTACCTGCTGCCTTTTCAGTATACTCGACAACTTGTGTTTGACCGTTAGCAGGGTTTTCTTCAGCATAAACCTTAAAGTTGTTCAAAATACGTTCCTTGTCATTGGCCGAAAAATGCCGGGCGGTTCGTTTTCTCAGTGGAGAAAGGGCCGCAGCTTGGTGCATAATGATGATAATAATAGTTATTATGAATCCATTGAATTTCTAACCTGAAAAGTAGTTTTGACATTTCATCAATAATTTAATCAATAATTAATCGTTTTAATTACGTATCTACCTAAATATACAAAAATGTACACCAGAGTATTTAAAAATACTGTTTTTTAGCTGAATAGGAATAACGGTGAATTATAAGAACAAATAACCCAATCAACTTGCAATCTTCGCAAAATCACAACCTAATGGCCAGTAATGCAGAGATTAAATATGTCTCCCTTCGTGTTTGCTTGTATTGTGGGTTTTAAAATTTAAACCAATAGAAACAATTCTATTTAAATTTAGGGCACATTTGTGGGAGTGGCTTAACTATTTCTGTTGGGCAGATAGAGTATAGTTTGTCAAACTGACTAATAGTGTGACATAGACTTAAAGCACTTACAACGATACGTACGATATGATTTATTGGCGCCGCCACTGTTTGTGGGTAAAGTGAATAAAATTATTGAAAAGTATAATACATTTGCTATTAAAACGCTACACTTTAATAAAGTAAATAACAGTGCGTTTCCATATTTTATTTACTTTACAATTTTAATAAATACTTTCCATAAGAATACGTTTGAACGCTTACGCTAATGCTTTCTGTTGTAATATTCAAAAAAATTGATAATTTACTAACAACATGACGTAAAAGAATTCCCTAAATATGTATTCACCCCGTAGTAAGTCAAATGGCGGAAAGGATTTGTTGTCAATAGTCTTTGTGTGGATATTAATAAAATTCTCCGGTTATTATTATAAACAAATATATCTTATGAATGATACTTTTTCAATTGTAGTCTCACGAACGGTTTTACATCGACGAAAGTACATTTATATATAAAGATGGGTTAAATTCATTTTTTTACCTTTTCATCGCGGCTTTGTTATGTGATTGCGAAAACATTATTGAGATGTAATTCGCAGAGATATTTTCTGCGATTTGTGCCCAAGTTATGGAAATAGATTCAGCAGGAAGCAAAAGTTTAGGTAATTTGACAGTGACAGATGATGTTTCAATTAATAAAGCATCTTCGCAGGATGCTCTTCAGTGTTGTGTAAAATTGAGTAATATGGAAAATCCTTCTGGATCCGCATATGATAAAAAGGAACACAACAAGCACCATTCCAATAGTAAAAAAGTTATTAAACATGCACTTCGACAACAAGCAAAACGAAGACGAAAAAATACCACAATTGCAGCGGGTAATTTAGCACCTGTTCCTAGGATTGTTGTCAAACCTTTGCCTCCACAACCAAATGAAGAAATAGTTCAAGTAGTGCCTCCAGTTAAACCTCATACAACTATGAGGGAAGTACTGGCATCTATTCCAGGTTTTAATATTAAACCTCGTAAAAGAACTAATAAAAAATTATCGACAGCTGCACAGCTAGAACAAACTAAAGAAGGGTGTATAGATCTGGAAACTCCCGACTCAATCCTTGTAAATACCAACTTACGTTCCTTACTTAATAAATACACTTTTGCAGTTCTTCCTTCTTTATATCAACATAAGTTAGTGCAGTTATTACCAGCTGTCGATAGACCCCCAGTGAGTAGTTCCACAGATGTAGCAACTCGACTTAGCGCATCTGGTTTAAATAATGAGTTTTTTGCCCGTGCGTGTTTAGAATGGCAAGAAAGACTAGCAGAAGGTGAATTTACAGCTGAAAATCAACAAAAATTAAAAACCGAAGCAGATCGAGAGAGAAGTAGGTTAGATCCGTGGAAATTAAAACACTTCGAACCTATATGGGGTGATAGAAGTAATGGAGGTAGTACAGTTTCAGTTAAAGAACCGAGTCCACCACCTAGACCTCCTATTAAAACAACTATAAAATTAAGACCAACTACTTCTATAAGCAATAAAAATAAACCAGCGCCTTTTATTAAACGTATTAGAACTGTTGGTGCTGTTACTAGATCTTGTACTAATTATAAAGTAGAGTTAGAAGCATCTAATCAATTGGAAACAATTACCAGATCTCCAATACCTGATTTATTACCAATTAAAATGCATAAATCTCAAATTAGTAAAGTTAAAGATACAAATTCGGTTAGTAATCATGTTTTGACTGATTTGCAAGTAACGGAGGAGATAAAGCAACCTGTTTCCGAAGATATCCATGAAACTCAAACACCTATTATTAATATTAGCAATACTATTATGCAAACCAATGAAGAGACAATCATTAGCTGTAGGGAAAACAATAATCAAGTAGAAAAAAGACGAAGGTCTTTGAGTGTTGAATCTGAATGTAGATCACCCAAAAGATTAACACTCAGTCCAACACCTGAAACTAAAGAGGATATAGAATTTTTAGAAGTTAATGTAGAGATTACTAGTACTGCTGTGACCACTGATATTACTATGACTGAAGATGTAACAGGTAATAAATTAAATATTTTCTTATTAGTCATTTAAATCAATCTTATTGATATGATTCAGTACCACCTTGGTTACTTGGAAGTATTTTTTTCTCTTTAACAAGTATGAAAGGTTTAGTTTAATACAGTACATTCAGATCACCAAGGTGATGCAAACATTTATACTGTTTTAATCAATTTTTATTCTATGTTCGCAATAAATTATTTTTCATTTTTATGTTTAGGTTGTACTAATGTTTCGAAAATGGTGCATAATATTTTGTACGAATTTGGCTGCCTCAATAACATATTGAATATCTCAGATTGAAGTCCTTTACATCTGAAAATTCATTAAATGTTACCGAAGTTATTAAAATTTTATATCTATGTTTCGTTACAGAAACAAGTGAATACTTTGGATTGATCAATTGCCTTTTTGTGTATTAAGTGCTAATATACTCTTCACGCTTTCTGATCATTGTATTGATTAAATGTAGAATTTATGATTTTCGGAAAGCAATATTCAGAATTGTAATCATATCATACTGTTGAATGTGCTCAACCTTCTGTCTCAAAAAGGAACATGCTAATTTCGAACTTTTAAACTGAAAACATTTTATTCTTGAGTTTTACATCACACCTCGGGTGCAAAAGTGGCTTAACTTAAAAATAGCATTTATTCAGAATCGCAGAAACAAAATTTGTGGAAATCTTTAGACGGTCTATAAGCTCTTTTTCCTTTTGGTTTCTAATTTCCATATTAATATTAGTGTAGAGGTGGAAGCTTTCTAAGGTTCAAATTCAAGTTGTGACGTTTTTTATGCTAATTTATATTGCTGTTTTTCAAGTTAATACTTTTTATTACCAGGGAATGCGTGAAACACAAACTTGGTAAAAAAGAAATAAAGGTTTATTTTGAATAAAAAGTAAAACAGTACCAACAGATATGGATTCAGTAACATTAATACCTTAACAAACAAACCCTTTTAAACTGAACATAACAACAGAAAATATTATTAGGAAGAAAATAATAATTACAAAAGGTCGTTTTAGCCATCTTTTTCTTCTGCTAACAAATTAAAATAAAAATGATGGTATTGACTTTTAATCTTGTTCTTATTGCACAACTCAATCAAACCATTCAGTTTCTTCTATGGTATTGTAGGAGGAGCTTGATAAGCTTTTCTTATGTCGTAAGATGTCGTAGCAGACCTTGCTCTGTTCCTTTTAACAATAATATTACGGAATAACTTGTTTTGACTTTAATGATACCAGGACATCCTTTTTAGACTCACAAAATTTTTGTATCTCTTCCTGGCAACTTGATTTCCATCTTCATCAGTGGTAAAATTAGTGCCAAATTGTGTACTCACATTCTTCAAATCTATGAAGTCCTCAGTTGACATTTCTGTTACTTTATATGGAGCATTTTTCTTTTTTGCTGTTCGAACTAATTGATACCATTGTGGGGGAATGTATATTGGTCAGATTTTAGGGTCCATTTTTTTTTCCTTTTCAATTACCAAATGAATGGAATCATCTTCGTTTTGCGTGTGCCCAACAATTAAAAACTTATAAGTGATACTAGCTACATCATATTTATTTACGATATAGAGATACAAACTCGCCTGGTTTTTGTTTTTATTTTGACCCATGCTGTTATCGGAATACAGTACAATATCACCGTTTCCATCAAAATCATTCAGTATAAAATTTAAGACACAAGTATCAATTTCGTTTACCCCTCGATTGGCAATTCCTTCGTGCCACATAAAACAGTGCCCATTACCGCTAACAAAATTAAAGAAAGACAAATTAAATGTAGATAATTTAGTTTTATAGTAAGAGTCTGAGATTTCGCCACAAGGGGATGGTAATACGGCTTGTAAGTCAGAACATGCTACCTTACACAATTTTTTCATAACATTATCATTGTTTTTCTCTTGTCTGGAGCTTATTTTTGCGCTGTCGGGCGTTTGTTTCTCATCGTCCATTAGCAGTTTTTTTTTCAACATCAGCATTATTGTACGATTCACAAAACCCACATTGACCTTTTTTTGGAATAAAAAAACCAATGTTATGTTCATGGTTGAATATTCGCTCATACATAGTAATATTTCCGGGCTTACTATTTAGTCATTTTACACTGCTCAATGTATAGTCGATGCATGGTTGCAATATTCAATCCTCCATCAATGTATTCTCTGGTGGTTTGGTTCTTTAGGTAGTGAAACTCAATTCTAGGAAAGCTTTGAATGTGTTTGCGGATTGCCTTTTTGATGGCAGTATCTACTTGTTTGTGGTTATTATGTTTTCCCCGAAGATCTTTGCTAAGAAAACTATTTGTCATTTTTTCTTCTGTTATATCTAGTGTATTCCGATAAAACGTTTTACAAATTTTTATGCGGACATTTACATCTCTTTTGTAATAATAACAGAGGTTATTAGAACGATTACTTCCTGGTCATGGTTAACGATACTTTCTGACGTTCTTAGTTACGTGCCTTGCCGCGAATTCTCTTTGGCGACAAATATTTCCCAATTTCCAATAGTTTTTGTGTATTTCCGATCGGAATTCCTCTGTAAATTTTAAAGAACATTGAAGGCGGCATTTCGTTTCATTGCAAGATGGCTTTAGTGTTCTTGCTGGTATTTTTTTGTTCGAATTTCTTTATTAATTTTTTTATTCCATTAACCATAGTGTGTAGTACAGTGTGTCCCATTTTAGATGCTATTTCGGGGTATCTCACTTATGAGTAAAGATACAAAGTTGCGGTTTTCACAATACCATGCTACTTTTTTGTGAGAAGAACGCTGGTATAAACAAAACTTTCATAGCCCGCTACATTTCTGAGATACAGGACGAAATTGGAAATATTGCATTTTGGGACCTCCCTTGTATCTCCGTTACCCTTTATGGCAAAGGTAAAAATTGGTTCTGATACAGTTTTTTTACGTGGAATCCAGAGGCGTAGTCGTATTTTTGCTGTAAGTTGTCAATTTTTAGTTATAAATAAAACATGGTTTTTTTAACGGAACACCCTGTATATTTTCCTTGCGTTTGATTGGAAATTTTGTAAGCTTTACAAAAGTATTGCCGCGAATTCTCTTTGGCGACAAATATTTCCCAATTTCCAATAATTTTTATGTATTTTCGATCGGAATTCCTATGTAAATTTTAAAGAACATTGAAGGCGGCATTTCGTTCCATTGCAAGATGGCTTTAGTGTTCTTGCTGGTATTTTTTTGTTCGAATTTCTTTATTAATTTTTTTATTCCATTAACCATAGTGTGTAGTACAGTGTGTCCCATTTTAGATGCTATTTCGGGGTATCTCACTTACGAGTAAAGATACAAAGTTGCGGTTTTCACAATACCATGCTACTTTTTTGTGAGAAGAACGCTGGTATAAACAAAACTTTCATAGCCCGCTACATTTCTGAGATACAGGGCGAAATTGAAAATATTGCATTTTGGGATCTCCCTTGTATCTCCGTTACCCTTTAATGTATGGCAAAGGTAAAAATTGGTTCTGATACAGTTTTTTACGTGGAATCCAGTGGCGTAGTCGTATTTTTGCTGTAAGTTGTCAATTTTTAGTTATAAATAAAACTTATGGTTTTTTTACGGAACACCCTGTATATTTTTCTTGCGTTTGATTGGAAATTTTGTAAGCTTTACAAAAGTATATACATAATGTGTATTTTAAATAATAAACCTAAAAACTGATTTCACAAAATCTGTGTAATAACATAGTGTGTATTATTTATAATTATAATTAAATGATCATTTGCTAAGTGCTTGTCAAGACCTGTCTGTTGTAAAATTTATATTCTCTGCGTAATATTGTATTTGTTACAATGGCTGAAAATGAAAATTATCAACATTGTGAAAAATATGACATGTTAGTCTGTTTTATAGAGAGCAATGAAAACTCCTGTGAGGCTTCCCAACTGTATTTCAACAGGTTTGTTTGAATACTTATTTATCTTTTGACGTATGTGGATTTATTTTTTATTTAAATATGATTTGGATTTATAGATACCCAGAAAGAAGGCAATCTTGTCTTTTAATGTTTTCTCGAATAAAAAAAAATTTGGTAGAACATGGATCATTTATCCAACCCTGACCAAAAAAGTATAATAAGGAAAATCGCGATACGGATGAAGTCAACGTTTTAGCATGTATAGAGACAACGCCTTCACAATCATGCAGAGTTCTACAACACGATATCGGTGTTCTCAGGTTCAAAGAATATTGACCTAATATAAATTTAAGCCGTACAAGATTAAAATTGTTCACCATTTGCATCCTGTAGATGCAAAACGTTGTTTACTGCTTTGCAACTGGTATTTGGAACAAATCGTATTGGTAATAACTTTGATAGATTTATAATATGGTTCGATGAGGCTTACTTTTCGAGTGCAGGTATTTTAAACAGGGATAGTACTAGACATTGGTCCCAAGAAAATCATCATGTGCTATTCGAAAGAGAGCAACTGGGTCGATTTGGATTTAGCGTAGCTTGTTTTTGTTTTGGGGCAACAAATTTTGCAAGATGTTATAATAATAATAATAATAATAATATTAATAAGCTTTAATGTCCAACAGATATAAAATCCATTAACAGGACAATAATAAAACTAAGATTATATTAACATTTAAACATAGTTAGACTTAAACTAACTTAACTAAATGTAATGGTATCAAATGAAACAAGTAAATTAAACAATATTGAAATTCAAATAAGCTGACAATAAGGAGGAAAGACTGGAATGGTTGATGTCACATATATCGCTAATAAGATTAAAGTTCCGGCATATAAAGAAAATGGGAGATCGGTATAAGATGTCAGTTGGTGTATTGCAAATGAAAGTGGCTACTCTGCAAGGAGAAGTTTGAGAATTTTAAAATTTAAAAGTGCTAAAGGTCTGGAGCATCTATGTTATTGTATATCAAATTATAAAGAAACTTTAAACTTAACATAATTCTTCTAGATTCGAGAGATTGAAAATAGCAAGTAGTTCGTTATGTTGAAATCCTCTAAGAGGATAGGTTCTACAGAGTTTGTAATATAAAATTTCAAGAACTTCCTTTGAACTGACTAATGAATTTTTTGTATGGTGTAAGTAGGATTGAAAATTAACGCACAATGCTCTAATTTAGACCGAACTAAACTAAAATACAGAGAAAGTAAGGCGTCGAAACTAGAAAATTTTTACAATTTCTTAGTATAAATCTCAATGTACGATTGGCCGAGAGATATATTTCTTTTATATGTTCACCAAAACTAAATTTATGGTCAAAAATAACACCCAGGTCTCTGATTGATAAACATTTATTTAAGTAAATGGAATCGATGGAGTAATTAAAAGATATTGCATTAACCTTGCGACTAAATGAGATTATTTTACATATGGAAATGTTGAGAGTCAAATAATTTGATTTACTCCATCTAGCTAAGCTATCTAGGCAAGTTTGAAGTTGCAAACAATCCTTCTGGTTAGAAATGGAAGAGTCAATTTTTAAATCATCAGCAAATAGTAACTTTTGACAAGACAGAATATCAGTAACATCGTTAATGTACAGTAAAAATAATAACGGTCCTAGATTGGAGCCTTGTGAAACACAAAATGTAGCATAAATTGGAGTGGAGGTGAAATTGTTATATGTAACGTACTGAATATGGTTGGTAAGGTAATAGGAGATTAATGACAGTAAATTGTTGTGAAATCCATATCCTTCCAATTTGGAAATTAAGATACCATGTGGAATGTGATCAAATGCCTTTGATATGTCAGTGTATATAACATCCACTTGACCTCTTTGAACTTCAGACACGTATTGCGTAAAACATAAGAGGTTGGTTAGGGTTGAACATTCACTCATGAAACCATGTTGGTTAATAGATATCAAATTTCTAATAACAGGGTATATGTGACTATAAAGAATGATCTCAAGAATTTTACTAAAGTTATTTAGGATACTGATAAGTCTATAGTTTAACGTCAGCTGGATTACCACTTTTAAAACAGGACCGACGTTAGCTGTCTTCCAAACATCTGGAAAGGTATTAGATTTTAATACTATATTAAATATGACATAAGGGTTTAAGAAAAATAGACTTGCACTCTTTAATAAGGAAACTAGGAATTTGATCAGATCCTGCAGTATTTTTCGGTTTAAGTTTGTCTATGGCATTAGATACATCTTCTTCTGTAATGTTATTGATAGCAACATTTGGAACGTTATAATTATTTTAATTTACTACTACATCGGGGACTGGTTGTCATATACACACTAGCTAAAATAGATCAACGATCCCTTGTGGATATTAAAACGCAGTTATTAAAGTTTACACATCCAGGAAATGCAGTGTCCTTTTTTCGATTGAATAAAGTTCCAGAAATATTTAGGGTTAGATCTAAGAGAATTTTCTACCTTGAGAAGATAATTTTTATGGCTATAGAAATCTGGTATTTTATATTTTACGTAACTCCTTATAAGAGGATAACGCGTCACGTGATCCATTACTACGGTGTTTTCTTTGAGTCTTACTTTAAGTTTAATATTCTTTATTATTTCACTCGTGAACCACACTCGGATATTTCATAGATTTCAGCTTTATTATAAAATACACAATGTATTATACGTGTTTACAAAATTTCAATCAAACAAGAAAAATATACAGGGTGTTACGTTAAA
The DNA here is from genome assembly GCA_036346205.1 of Vesta saturnalis. Classification (NCBI taxonomy): domain Eukaryota; kingdom Metazoa; phylum Arthropoda; class Insecta; order Coleoptera; family Lampyridae; genus Vesta; species Vesta saturnalis. Next base: position 5,519,939 of record JARFJB010000218.1, read on the forward strand.
AACCATAAAGATTTATTATATGCAATTAGCATCTTAGAAAATTACGACTAAGCAATGAATCCAGTAAAACAACTGTATGAGAACCAATTTTACCTTTGCCATACATTAAAGGATAATCGGACAATTTAAAATGCGAATTTTCAATTTAGCCCTGTATCTCAGAAATGTGCTATAAAGGTTTTACCAGTGCTAGTTCACAAACAAGTAAGCTGTATTGTGAAGATCACAACTCTGATCTTCAGTAACAGTTGAGATACCCGAAATATCATCGAAAATGGGACTTACATCGACATTTAAATTACTATTAATACCAGATCCTAAACATCTGCCATTAATATTTATTTTGAGATTGTATTGCTGAATATTAAAAAATTCAATAAAATTGTGCAATAACTGTGATTTACAATCGTTTATGTTAAGATTAGTAAAGTGTGGTATGTTAAAATCCCCTATTATTAGTAATTTACAATCATCAACATTCAATGTTATCCCTATGTTACTAGACAATGTTCCTTTAGCTCATCTTAACAGGATAAATTTCCAACAGGATGGCGCACCTGCACATAACGCTGTAATTGTTCGACCTTTTTTAGACATTATTTCCGGCAAAAGTGGATTGGTACTCATGGACCAATTAGGTGCCCTCCGCGGTCACCTGACCTATCCATGCCAGACTTTTTCTTATGGGGCTACTTGCAGAATTAAGATTTATAGTACCCGTCATCGGACAATAGATGAACTACTTAATGCCACCAATGCGCCATTTCAATACTTGCAAAGACGTTCCATAATTATTTTAAATGCTTTTCAGTTTTATTCTGCCTTAAAATTGATTTAGCTTTTTTAAAATTTCTATGTTTGTAATCCTAATAAGAGGATAACGCGTCACGTGATCCATTACCTACGGTGTTTTCTTTGAGTCTTACTTTAAGTTTAATATTCTTTATTATTTCACTTGAACCACACTTGGATATTTCATAGATTTTAGATTTATTATTTAAAATCCACACCATGTATTATATATTTTTACAAAATTTCCAAACAAACGCAAGAAAAATATACAGGGTGTTCTGTTAAAAAAAACGGTAAGATTTATTTATAGCCAAAAATTGACAGCTTACAGTAAATATACGACTACGCCACTGAATTCCACGTAAAAAAAACTGTATAAGAACCAATTTTTAACTTTGCCATACATTAAAAATGCAATATTTTCAATTTCGCCCTATATCTCAGAAATGTAGCGGGCGGGCTATGAAAGTTTTGTTTATACCAGTGCTCTTCTCACAAAAAATAACACGGTATTGTGAAAACCGCAACTCTGTATCTTTACTCATAAGTGAGATACCCCGAAATATCATCGAAAATGGGACACACCTGGATATTTTTCGTTGAATTGCATATCTGTACGAAACATCCCCAATACTTAGCACTTTACAAAATTTAATTCTTTCGGGAAGAGTTATCATTGTAATAGAATACTTTGAAATATGTATTATTGAAAATTGACCACAAAATGACAATCGCTATTGTTTTTAAACAAATGACAATGTATTGTTTGAAATGTTGTATGATTAGATTCCAAGTCATTCCACGTCAAATCACCCAATAAAAAATCAATTTGACACCCACCTCTTCAGATTTTGATGAAACTTGGCACAATTGTTCCAATTGCTACCCTGATAACAAATACCAAATGTTTTTGTTCTATCTCTTATAGTTTTTTTTATTCATTTTTTAGTTTTTTTAATTTTACGCGATTTGAAGCCTCAGGAATCGCACCTTTAAATGTGACTTACGTCTTTAAATATTCGTTTCTTAAAAACTATTTGAGATATTACCCTGAAATTTTGTAGAAAATTCAAGTATTACACCTAGAAGATGGAAAAGATGCCTTTACTAATCTATTTCAACCCCTAGAAAAACTAGAAATATTTTAATCTAGTGTTTTTAACAATTAAAAAAACCTAATACTCCTAGATAAATAGGCTATCAAATTAACATATAAGATAGTTGACTTTTTAACATGTTTAATTACGATACAACATTATTATTTAGCCATAAAATAACAGGCCTAATCTAAAAGATAGACTGTTTAAAACATTTTGTTTGAGGGTAAATTATAATGTCATTTCTTCCAATTTTACTTTGTATCTAAATCAATATTAAAATACTCTAGTAAACTGAATATTTAATCATTATTAGTTTATAATTGTTTACAAAATCCTTTCAAGACAAATTGTACATTAGTATTTACTATTAAGAGCTTTGAAACAGTTTATTTATTTGTTAATTATTATCATTACGCTCTTGAATCAATTCATTATGGATAGAGTAAGTGTCTGAACTCAGATCTGACTCAGATTATTAATTAAGACAGTAAGTACTAATTATTATAAGTTTTTGTTATGAACGAATAAGTTCAAAGGTAAATATGTAATTAAAAATTATTATTAATTTTATTAAATACATAAATAAAAAGTTTACCTGAAGTAGGATTTGAACCTACGACCTGTACTTTGCTAGAGTACCGCGCTAACCAACTGCGCCATCAAGGTTCAAGCCCCAATCGATGTCAATTTTGTCTTTATGTATGTAGAACTGATGTAAATTCTAAATATAATAAAATTTGTGAGTACTAATATTTACTAACTCACCAAGCCTATGTCAACAGGCTCCTTTGATGAAAATTCAATAGTTTACATGCAAAAAAGACATTAATAATTTGAGAGAGTTGTATTCCTGTTTCAAATCGGAATATCCTGACTTGACAGTAGGATTTTCAAAATGTTGTACTTTAAGACCTAAGTGGTGTATCCTCACTGGTTCTACAGGGACCCTCACTCTATGTGTATTCACCAGAATGTGAGGCTGTTACTTGATGCAGTCAAAATTCAAGAGAGCTACAAAAATTTTTTCAAGATGCTTGTGTGTAACATAGAGTACAGTGACTGCATGCTGCGCCATTGTGATAATTGTCCATCCAATGATGCATTGATTGAGCATTTAACTGAAAGATTAAGTGAAGATTATGACTTGGCAGAAGAAATTGTAATAAGCCAGTGGCTAAATACTGGACAGGGCAGAAATGGTAAAACAATCAAGGTTCAAGCCTTCCAATTTGTCATATTATTGTCTTTAGTGTAAGTGAATTTGAGTAAACTGCTAGAATAATGTTATAAAAATTGTTCGATTCAAGTACCTATAATATAAATTACTATACTCACCAAGCCTGTTTCAACAGGTACACTATCTTTCTTGATGAAAATGGAATGGTGTAAGCTTTACATTGTTTCTAATGAAATAACATTTCTATAATAATGTTGTATAGAAACTTGTATTCCTGTTTCAAATCGGAATATCCTGTACTTTTCAGATAAGGATTTATCAAAATTCGTTGTACTTTAAGAATTTATTTTGAGTGTATCCTCACTGAAATCTAGGTAACCCTCATGCATTAGTGCGATATGACTTTCACCAGAAATGTGATGACTTACTTTGTTTATGCAGTACCAAAATATCAAAGATTTATTAAGATGCTTGTTGTAACATAGAACTATCAGTGATTTTAAATGCATGCAGCCATTGTGATAATTGTTACATCTTTCAATGATGCATTGATTGAGCATTTTGTAACTGAACAAATTTTGTTTATCTGCATTATGACGTGTACAGATTTTAGAAATTGTAATTTAATTCTTGTGGTAAATACATGTGCACCCTTTGTAGAATAGGTATATTGACCATGCAAATCGATCATAAGGACTTCCATTTAAATAAATGATAGCAAATGTTGATTTGTAGGAAAGTTGATACTCCATTCCTTTATTACAAAATCAGAATTAATAACTTTTAAGAAATTGAAATAGGATCCACCTCACAACATAGCAATAGTAGTAAAGGATTTCAGTGAAAATTATTCATACACTATTCAAAATGAAATTCAAAGCTATGATTGGAATAGGGGCGGTTGTACAATTCATCCAGTGGGCATTTGTCTAAGAAAAGAATCGAATGTTTTGATTTCCGACCATTGCTTCATAAGTGATGATCTTGAACACGACACAAGTTTTGTCAACTATGTTCAAAGAGAAGTTACTAAATCATCCAGAAGTAAACAAAGTTCACTATTTTACGGATGGCTGTGCTGGTCAATATAAAAATAGAAATAGTTTTAAAAACCTGTCAGAGCATTATAAAAGGACTGCTGATAGTCCTAATACTGCTCTAATCTTTTCCTTTCAAACTTCTGTGGGTCTGCGTTCAACCATCTTCAAATAATTATGTGGCTGCAAATTACGATGGCAAATGGTATTTTGGACTCGTAAAAACTCTTTCATGAAGAAGAGGTTGCTGAAATTCTTTTCCTTTACCCTCCAGGTCCAGCTATCAGCTTTTATTGGCCTCAAAGAGAAGACTTGTGCATAGCGCCGCAATGAAGTTGCACCGGAAGAATGTATGATTTTAAAAAAGAGTGTCAGAAAAACAGAAGGTTGTTGGATGAAGTGGAAAAAGTATTTCAAGCAGCATTAAAATTTATGAAAAAGACAATCAATTCAATTTTGAATTGCAGTTTAAATATGAACGTTTATTTAATGTAAGTAGAAAACGAATTTACAATTTTAAAATAATATTCTTCTGTTGTGAATAGTTACGTCAAAAAGCCAACCATCTTATATGCTAGTTTGATAGCCTATTTATCTAGGAGTATTTAAAAAAACGATGAACATTCTATCAGGTCTGAGACTTTAGATATTGCAATTTCAGTAAAACCCGACCACGTTTTTTAATTGTAAAAAAAAACTAGATTAAAATATTTTTAGTTTTTTTAGGGGTTGAGATAGGTTAGTAAAGGCGTTTTTGTAATTGTTACTTTTAATACCTAAACAAAAAAGTGGTATATAACTAAATATACAGGGTGTGCAAATAGTATCTCATCAAATGGGATTACGTAGAAACGATTTGACATTTAGATTTGACCTTTGGTGGGGTTAAATATAATCCATATTTTGTGCGACTGGTTTTTGTCAGAGGCAGCCATCTTGAATTTTTTGAAATGGCAACCTAGGTTGAGTTTGGTGCCATTTGGCAGGTAATTGATTTAGAAATACAGCACGGTATATCATAAGCTTGTTTATTCTAAAATAACGAAGAAAATTAAATTATTAAAGAAATAGTTCAAGTGAATAAAACGAAAGAAAAGAAATCACAATAACTGCTCAAATTGTTGCCCATTCACTTCTTGACAATATCTAAGTCTATCAACAAAAGCACCCATTGCATTATGCAGATTTGCTGGAGGAATGTTTGTGATCGCAATTCTAATTCGAGCTTCTAATTCATCTAATGTTAGTGGCCTATTAAATAAATAAATAAGCAAACACACTTATTTCCACAGAAACCAAACCGAATTTAAAATGCGACCCTACATGAGAAAAGCAAGCTTATGATAATATCGTATTGCAGTATCAGGTCGAATTAGAAAAGCGATAAAGAGTTTTAGAAATTGCTAAAATTGATAACAATCAGTAGAGAACACAGAAATGCTACATTTGAATTAAATTTTTGTATAAGTTGTATTTATTTACAGCCCTTTGTCCAGAAAATGTTCCCTCTACAAAGTTAATTTGGCTTTTTAATTTTCTTCGTTATTTTAGAATAAATAAGCTTATGATATACCGTAGTGTATTTCTAAATCAATTACCTGTCAAATGACACCAAACTCGACCTAGGTTGCAATTAAAAAATATTCAAGATGGCTGCCTCTGACAAACACCAGTCGCACAAAACAAACGAAACTCATATCAAAATATGGATATTTATGTATGTTTTAACCCCACCAAATGACAAATCTAAATGTCAAACCGTTTCTACATAATCACATTTGGTGCAATACTATTTGCACACCCTGTATAAACTTTTTTGTTTATGTATTTAATTTGACACTTGTCATCGTATATTTCAAAATTTAATTTTTTTCTAATTTTATATAAACGATTACAAATTTTGTTCGCAACACGTGCGCTCTCACATTTTTGGTGCACGGCCTCATATTTTATCCCTCGGCTACGCCTCAGGTAAAAAACAATGGCCTCGCACTAAGAAATGTGTAAACAGCGCACTAGTTACGACAATAACTATTTTTTTCATCTTCGAAGTGTAATACTTGAATTTTCTGCAAAATTTCATTGTGATATCTCAAATGGTTTTTAATAAACAAATTTTTAAAGACGTAAGTCACATTTAAAGGCTTCAAATCGCGTAAAATTAAAAAAACTAAAAAATTAATAAAAAAAAACTATAAGAGATAGAGCAAACAAATTTGGTATTTGTTAGCATTGGAATAATTGGATTGGATTGACATGGAATGACCCTTCCTAGATCTAATCGATGACAGTTGTCTTAATAAAAATAAGTTTCATGAAATTGTGTCGATTATTTTCAAATTTTGCAGTTATTATTATTTTTCGATTCTGAACAGCTTTTCTTAATAAAATTTAACTGTATGATGCACAAAAAAGGTACTTTACCTGCAAAGAAAATAGTTCTAGCTCCACCACCAAAGCGGTTTTGAACTTAAAAAATTAAAAATATGGTGGTGAGAGTTCATTTCTAATGCAGTAGGGCTGGATGTGAAAAAATCGTTTTGAAGTTCCAAGATCAAATTTAGTAATCAACAATTATTTTTATTATTATAATTATTATAAGTTTTTGTTATGAATGAATAAGTTCAAATTTTTAATTGTTTTTAGTGTGCAATTTATTTTTATAATTGAATGGTATTGAAATATTGCTTCCATCTGTAATAGAAAATAAATGAAAATTAAGTAATAAGAAAAAACGTAACAAGTGGCTAAAACAATAGTGAGATTGGGTATAAGTAAGATGACTTATCCTATTCAACGCTAGTATTCCACTTTCACCAACGGCTTTATGGAGAAGTTGACTAACTATATAAGCTATTAATGATACGACTGCAAATTGACATAGTTTGGAATACTCTAAAATTTGAAGCTGAAAAGAAATGTTCAAACCCATGGTATTTGAAGGAATGGGTAAAGTGCTATGATGGTAAATGGAACGATGTCTGCTCAAGGTAGACAAGCAAGATCACTTTAAATCTAATTTTAGTCATTCTGTTTCGGTATTTCCTGTAAAGCATTAACTATTGTGTCCTAATGAAACTAAAAATATTTACAACTACTTTTCATTTGGAGAAACCAAGCTCAAGACTAGCTAGGGAAAAATATGCAGATTTTTACAAAGAGCACATTTGAATTTCCTGAATAAGTGTAACAAAACAACAAAAATACTTGGTCTACTGATGTATGGTCGTTTTGGAGAAACCTGGAAATACGTTTGTATCTAAATTAACTAAATATTGAGGCTCCTCTATTCAGATTAAAGTATATTGGTTTTCAGTGGGTTATATAACGGTAATGCTCATGCTTGTTTATTTCTACTATAACATTAATTTTTACGGGAAGTAACTATCAACCTTTTTATTTTAAATGAAAATAAGTCATTTTTATGTCATTTTAGTATAGGCATATTAGACCTAATCTTTTCCCGAGACGGAAAAAATTGTTAGAAATCTGATTCCTTCTGGAATATGTTGCTTAGGTCCCCCAGTACTCCTCCGGAAAAATCGCCAAAAATCTGACATGGGCAACCTCCTTAAATTTTGAAAAAATGGCCGTATCCTGATGTTTTAAAAATGGCATTTCTCGGGAACGGACAGTTATGAAAAACACCCCGTAGTACTAAACTGCGTGTTTGTTGCAGGAGAACCAGTTAGAACCATATACTTAGTAAGTAAGATTTCATAAAAAAAATTACAAAAAAAAATTTTTTTATTTGAAAAAAAAATTTTTTTTGAGACATATTTTGTTCTATAAAAATGTTAAGCTAACGATGTGTGCAATGTTTTAGAAAAAAAAACAAGTTTGCAAGTGAAGATGTACGTGTTCATCAACTCAACACTACGATTTGTGAAACTGTTTAGCGGTAAGTAATGAAGTTTTATTTTCTAGAAAAGATGTGTAAGATCAGCAATGAATTGCCTGAAAATCCAAGCTTTGTCCTCGACGGTGGAGATCTGTTACATCGTGTGCATTGGTCCCGCCCCGCAACGTACGGTGACGTATGTATAACCTACTTGAACTGGGTTCTTCGTAATTACGAGAGAAATGTCACCGTAGTTTTCGACGGGTGTGAACCAAGTACGAAAGACGCAGTGCATAAGAGACGAGCTGCAGGAAAGTCAGCAGCGAGGGTTAAAGTAACTTCGTCGAACGCCGTAACTGTTCTAAAAGAGCAATTTTTGGCGAACGTTGAGAACAAGAAAAGTTGCCTTAACCTCCTTTCGTTAGAACTCAAGTAGCTGTCGTCGTAGGCGCTGACTCCGATCTACTAGTACTCATCGCTGCCCTGACACAACCCCAAAAATTCCACCACCGCGCCGCTAGGAAATTTTACTGCTGTAGTGACTTACATGATGGCATAGGTACTACGACTTAACATATGGCGAAGTGATCTGTCTTACACTTCAATGTACGATAGATGTGGTGGCGAATCGAGTTCGAACCGTAGTGAACCAATCACTGTGGGAGACGGCTCCGATAGTCATCTCGAAGACGGTTGTGGACGCGAAAATATTGCAGATATGAAACGAAGTGGGGCTTTCACTACGGAAGCCGTAAAAAGGAGGAAAGTTTAAGGAAAGCTTATTATTGTAATTGCAAATCTTGTTTTTTTTTCTATACCACGATATATAATATATATGAATTGTTTTTTTTTTAACACATTTAACCTTAAAATATGATCTTGTTTGAAAATAAAAACAAATGACGAAAATAGAATGTCTATGCATTTCCGACCCCGAGCCCATTTCAAAAACTCCAAGATGGCGACCAATTTTTTTTAAAAGATAAGAGTAGTTTACCGGAAATCAGAGTTGCAGTTAGAAAAAAAATGTTTTAGCTGTTCTTTAATGCAAATCTTAAATTATAGTGCAAAAAGGAATTTTATAACTTCGACTGTGTTCTAAAGCTTCATCTTCTGAACTAAATAGCAAATCGCAATCACTTTCCGTGTTCGGTAGGAAAAAATAAATAAGTGTTAAAAATAAAACGACCTCGATACTAACGTTTGCTTCTTTCTTCAGGGATTCTTCTTTCTTCTCGGTTTCTTTCCATATTGATCTTAGGGAAGTTTAGGGATCTTCTCCCTCTTCAGCCTTGGGTTTTACTTTGTGGGACAAAAATGTATATTTTGCATGTTTAAGGTGAGTGTAATGGGTTCTATCATAGGATGGGTAGAGTTGTCTGTTTTCGTTGCGGCGGTCGTCATCGTTTTCTCTTCGAGGATTGGTTGGTGGGTGTTATCTTAGGATGTAAGGAGTGGTGTCGAGGAGTTCTTCGAACTTCTCTGGTACATTGTCTACTTCTTATAGTGGGAGTGTTGGGAGATGTTTAAATTTGGTTGTCGGTTTTCGTGGTAGTTGGAGAAAAGGATTTGTAATATTTGTTTAGTAGGTATCGGGTCACCGTTTACCTTGCGATTAGTGTATTTGCTTTGTAGTGTTTTTGATTTGTCGGTTATGGGTTGAATGTTGGCGTGTTGTATGGTTAATTGGTTAGGGTGTTTGTAATGTAGTTTGTGTATGGTACGTAGTATTGTCCTTTCGCAGGAGGCAAAGGATTGGATTTGGTTGATTTTTAGGGATGCCCGCAATGGAGGGTGGGAGTCGAGTATTAGTCGGATGTAGGTTTTGTATGTATGTTGTAGTGTTTTGAGGCGACAACATCTGACGTTTTCTCGCAGCATTTTCAATAGTGGTGCGCGGTTGCGTACCTTATTGGGAGCTCCGCCAGCGTTGGGTTTCCAGTGTAGAGTTCGGGAGAATGTGATGCCTAGGTAAATGACTATCTTTTAATTGTAATTTAGTTGGTGGTTGAGTTGTGTTATTAGTATATTTGCGCTGTCACTGCCCCTACTGGCCGCCCAGAGAGCAGTATCGTCGGCAAATTGGGCCACGGTTATTTTCGGGTTGGTACTTTGGGGGGTGTCGTAGGCGTAGATCGCGAATAAAATGGATGCCATTAACGATCCTTGCGAAACGCCGGGTGAAATATCGGGGAAGTAGAGGAACCTATTCGTACCTTCACACATCTGCCTGTCAGATATGAGAGGAGTCAGACGAATGCGGTCGGAAAACCTAACTGTCTTAGTTTGTGTAGTAGTCTTCCTTGCCATAGTTTGTCGAATGCCTGTTTGATGTCCAGGAAGTCTCCCAGGCAACAGTATCCGTGGTTCAAGGCTTTAGAGGATTGCGTGTAGTTTTACTAGGGGGTCTTGGCAAGAGCGGTTTGGTCTAAAGCCGAACTGACTGTTGGGTAGGATGTCATTGGCTTCAGATCTTCTCCTAGCCTTTGGGAGAGAATTGTCTTTAGATGTTTGCTCATACAACTTAAAAGGGAAATCGGTCTGTAGGATTCAAAATAGAGCGATTAGGCTTATAAAGGACCCGTCCTTAACTTCTCACATAGAGTCCCTTGAGCATAGAAGGATGGTTTCAGTTCTTTCTTTGTATTATATTAAAACTGCTGTTGTGCTGCTGAATTATATTCTTTGGTACCATCTCGGGCTATCTTTGCGAGAAACACTCGGTTCTCTCATTCACATCATCAGTATGCAGTACAAATCTCCACTTGTACCAAACGGGCACAATCCACATTTTTCTATGCGGCTTCTAAACTCTAGAATGATCTCTCTAATTCCTGCTTTCCTCTCACTTATGATATGAGAAAATTTAAGGTAGCTGTTCATAGGCATCTATTGGCAATTCATTATCCCTCTATCCACCCTCCTAAGAGTTCCTGAGCGCTTCAGCACGATAGGCCAAATTTAGCCTGTTCAGGTCCACAATCGTAACAAAAAAAAAGGATGAAGGGTCGGATCTAGGTTTGGGTGTCATGACGGTTGAAGCGGACTTCCATTCCGTCGGGAAATAGGTAGGGTAAGGCACCTGTTGTTTATTCGGGCTAACTGTCTAATGGCGTTTTGTGGTAAGTTCTTTAGTATTTGTCGGTTAAGTCCGCCTTCTCCGGGAGTGGACTTTCTCCCCTGTATAAAGGTTTGTAGTATTTGTTCCGATGAGATGGGGCTAAGGAAAAGGTCATTGTCTGATTTTTCGTGTGGTTTTGGTTTTGGAACACCTCAAGGTGTTGTTCAAGCTGAGTTTTGAAATCGTCAAACGATGGATCGTCGGGTGTAGTGAGAACGTCTTGCGGGTAAAGGTCGAAGAGGTCAGCTTTCTCCTGGTCCGAAACTACGAGGTTACCTTGAGGGTTGATTAGGTGGAAATTTTGTTTGGTTTTTTGTTTTGTTAGGACCTTAAATTTGTGCCAAAATTTAGGGCCTTCACTGTAGTCGCGTTTGGCTGTTTCTGTAATCCAGTTTTCCCGGATGTATTTGTTTGTCGCTAGTCGGATTAGTGCTTTTAGTCGGTTGTACTTAGTCGCTTTTCTTTAATCAGGAGGACGATGCGGGAGGGAAGTGGTTTCCGTAAGATGGCGATTACTTGTGTGGAGGATTGCTGTATTAGCTGCGTCGGAATTGAATTGGGTTAGTCTTCGTATGGCTCTATCTGTGTCGTGGGTGGTATTTAGAGGTAGGTCTGAGAGGTTGTTGGAGTTGCGTTCTTGGAACGCATTCCAATCGGCGTTGTGAAAGTTCTTGTGTGTGACAGTAGTTTGTGTTGGGGGAGAGGGGGGCTAGGGATGTCTTGACTAATAGGGGAAGGTGGTCTGATGTTATTGTTGTGCCGAGGTGGCAGTTATCGAATTATTGTGTTAATTGTTCGGAACATATTATGTGGTTGGGTATTGAGTAGCCGTTATATTCGAATAAAGTGGGGTGGATGTTCCTTATTCTTAATAATGGTAAGCTGAGTAGTTTGTTCGTTAGTATTTGTCCGTTCGGGTTGTCGGTCGTGTCTCCGAATTGTTGGTGTCTCGTGTTTACGTCACCAAGTAGTACTGCATTGGGGATATTGGCTATGTAGTGTAGCAGTGGAGAGGAAAGGGTGTTGTGTCCGAGAGGGTTATAATAGCAGAAGACTATCATAGGGGATGAGGGAAGGTGGACCGTTGCAGCTACAATTCTGTGTTGAAGGTGCGGCGGTAAGGTGTGGGAAGCGGATGGGTATCGGATGTGTATAAGGAGTGCAGTACCTCGTTTACCCCGGCCGGGATTGTTGCGAAGCTATGTGTTGTAGTGGGATATGTTGAGGGTGCCTCGGTTGGTTAATTTTGCCTCTATTATGGCAAGTATTTGTATGCGGTCTGTGTCTAGTAGGTGTTTGATCAGGTGGCGTTTTTTTCGAACGCCACCCGCGTTAATAGTTCTTATCGTCAGATCCATGATGCTAACGGCGACAATGAAGTAATGCGTGATTGCACAAGAAAGAGATGACGTTCACAGAATCAGCTCACAATCACGAGACAATAGTGGGCACAAAATGTACAAGCGCAAATGAAAAAGCTGTGAATTACCGGTGGCAACTTTTTTCCGCGTGAGAGGAAATAAGTACAACACTATTTAACGAGTATATTCGGTTGTATTTATATAGAAAACCAAAACTGTTGCCCTCACGAGTTAACTCTGATCTTAAACCCGAGTTAACGCGGCCGAATGCGTTAAGAGGTTAATTATTTGCATACTTTTAAGCCAATCTTATAAATATTTATCAATTTTCGAAGCGCTGAATGACGATTTTAATCGTCATTGCGAAAAACTAAACTACTACATTGGTACTCTATAAGTTCGGTATTAACGACGTCAATAAAGTGAGCGCTCTCCTCCCCCTTTCTCAAAAATGGCTCATTTTTAACCCGCGCGAAAATCGTCATCAAAAGTTGTTCTTCCACGTTTGAATTCAGCAAACCATTTGTAGACCATGATTTTTGACGGCGCTTCATCACCAAACAACAACTTTAGTTTTTCCACACATTGCTGTGACGTTAAACCGTATCGAAAGTCATAAAAAATCATCACTGGAAAATCACGATCCGAAATATGATTTTTCAACTTTAACATCTTTAACAATTTGTAACAAATATTATTACTGACGAAGATAACTGTAAGTGTTATCGAAACGTTTAGATTGTATAATTTAAAATACACCATTAAAAAACCCCAAAAAAGATAAGTATTTTAAGTTGTACTAGTGATATAAAATGTCAAATTTTACGGTTATGACAATCGCAGAACCTTATCATTGCAAGGAGTAATTGATTCCGCGAACTATAGCAGTGATCCTCGTATTAAGGTTAAATTAACACATTAGAGGATGAAAAATTACGGCTATGATGTATCTGATTTAAGTTCGATTCCTTATATTCGGTATGATGGGGGGTAGAATTAATCATCGAGGATATGAGTGGTACGTCAAATGGTTAGTTTAAAATTATAGTTTAGTTTAAATGATTAAAATTTGTTATTTTATAGCGTAGGGGTCTTAGCTTGAGCTCAAGCTATCACCTTCCACTTCAGTTTATTCTAACCTTTACTTTGGCATTAATGGTGCCAATAAAGTGAGCACCCTCCTCCCCCTTTATCTAACTTTTGTTTATTTTTACTGATTTCAGTTAAGCAATTGAGGTCTGTCTGATTCCACATATTCGGTATATATTAAGGTTAAATTAAAACATTAGGGGCTGCAAAATAAAATTTAATGTGTTTCAAATAAATAAAAATAGGTTAAATTTTAAATATTGAGGCTCTACGTTTTTATCCGGATTCAATTCGGTTCTACATATTCAACATAATCGATATATAATGGGGGTCGAATTAACTCATTGGGGATTTATAGAAAAAATCAATTGTGCGAATTAGTCTAAAATTGCGGCAATGGTTTATCCGGTCTAAGTTTAATTTCATATATTCGATATGATGTGGTGGAATTGGTCATTAGGAGGGTGCTAGCTTAAGCTCCAGCTCCCATCCTCTCTTTTGATTTTATTCCAACGCTTTGGCTTTATAGGTACCGGTCTAAAATTTTATTTTTGTGGTTGGTCCATAATTGTCTAAAGTTAATCTAAAGTTATTGGTATAAAATCGATCACTTAACAAAAAGGGTTACTGACTTAGTGTATTAACGTGTTACTGTGATTAAAATGCTACATTCCTAAAGCTGGCGGAGTAAAATCAACAAAACACAATTACTTTACTAATGAATTAAGTTCTAATTAATAGTTAAAAGCACGAATTCAAAATTTTTTTTTTTTTCTTTAAAATTCACGTTCTATTAACTTTAGAAAAATAACTTATAATTTGTAATAAACAGCTATAGAATAAACAGAAAATCATTTTAATGACCACCAATACGGGTTTAGGCAGAGTCGTTTAATAAGTGATCTTCTTTCATATCTGACCCTAGTTTGGAACAATACATTAGAACAATCCGGTGAAACAGTTGTAGTCACTTTCGACATCTCAAAGGTATTTGGCCAAGTTTGGCATAAGCGTTTACTGCCAAACTCACCTCGTTTAGGTTATGATCCACTCAACTGGGTTTTTAGTTTCCTTGATAAAAGACGAATACGTGTCATAGTTTATGGCTTCTTTTCAAAAGAAGTGAGCATTAACGAGAGCGTGCCACAGGGATCAGTTACAGCGCCCACATTTTTTTTGCTGTACATAGATGACCTTATTTCTTCAACAACTAACCCGATCCATTGCTTTGCTAGGACGACACTCTTCATTGTAGTTCATCTCAGCCTACTCATAATGGTAATCCACCTTCTATCTCAAATAAAGACATTAAAGCTGAAATTTCCATCAACAAAGACATTCAACCTATCCTCGAACGGGGAAGTAATAATCTTGCTAAATTTAATGGTAATAAAATCAGTGTTGCCATGAGTCCCCGAAAAAAGAACGATGATTTCCTGTTGTAAGTATGTATGTATTGTTTTCAAACTCTTCTGTCAGCTACCAAGACAGCTGCTCGCATAACGCAAATGTGTTACCTGATCTAGTGTTAACGTCCAGGATTATGAGCACACTGCCTAAAGAATTCTTTCAATTCAAAAATGTGTGGGAGAGCATTGATGTTCATGCACGAAGTGTTGATTTACGTGTTGAGCGTGTTCGCTTGATAAGAGTCTAGTTTTGAGTCTACGTTGAAGACAGGATTAAGAAAGAAGCCTTACAAACTGCAAAGAAGAGTTCTGGAACACCAAAAGGACGTGGTGTGAAGAGTTAAGACGCAAACTGTAAAAAGACCTTAAAGTGTTTAGTATGTGAAGGACCCCACTATGCTTCAGTTTGCCCTAACAAATCTAAAAGGAAAGGTGTGAGTAAACTTACGAAAGATAAAACAAAAACTGGTTTTCTATGTTATGTAGCAAGTAGTGAGAATAAGGAATGCTTTATAGCTGATTCTGGAGCATCGCAACGTATCTGTTTTTGTAAAGATTTTTTTCAAACATATGTATCTTTCGACGTACCAGTGCGTGTTACTGCGCAGCTAACGGTGAAGACATTCAAGCGTTTGCACAAGGTGACATAAGGGTACCAGTAATTGTAGGACGTCCCAAAGTGATGAGAGTTCTTGAAAAGTATGGTTCGTTCCAGAACTTGGAAGAATTCTGTTGTCATTGTCACGTACAGTATGAAAAGGTTGCGTTTTCTTAGCAAAAGAAGAGAAATGTATGTTCACGAAAAATAAAAAACAGCAGTTGTTTGGGCATGTGTCAAAAATGGACTATTTGAGCTAAACATAGAAATTTTATTAAGTTCTACATCGCAAGCAGTAGCTAAAATCGTTAGCGATAAGAAACCGAGGACGATCAAAGAATGGCATGAAAGTCTTGCTCATGAGAACAAAACCCATGTTTTAAAATTTCTCAAGAGCCGAGGAATCAACCTAGAGCTACCGATATGTTTTGTATGGCATGTGTTTTACAACACAGAGACACTTACCACAGCCATACCATGAAGTCTACCAAGCCTGATGAGTTAATAAGTGGAGATGTGTGTGGTCCGAAACAGAATGTATCACTTGGAGGTCGGCGAAATGCACTGGTGTTTAAGGACGTTTCACAAAGTTTACGAGAATTTTCATTTTGAAAAAGAAGTTTGAAGTTGCAGAGCTCTTCAAAACCTTGAATGAGTGCCAGATAGCTGGTCAATTCATGTGTGATAATGGTGGTATTTTACTTAGGTGTACTATGCCCTATTCAACCGAAAAAAATGGCGCAATTGAGCGTGAAATGAGAACATTAGTTGAAGCTGCGATGACCATATTGTATTCGAATAAAGATTTACCTTTAAGGTTGTGGGCAGAAGCAATGAACACAGCATGTATGAATTGTGGTACAACCGAGAGCCGGCACCAGTTGAAAAGTTTTGTCCGTTCGGAGTTGCATATTATGTACATGTAGCGAAGCAAATGGTTAGCGAAATCAGTTTCTGGAAGGTTGGTTAGTTATTATGATGAACGAGATGAATTTGGTTATTATGACGGTCGCAAGGTAATAACTATTATATAACTATTGTTTTCAAGACTTATGAAGAGGTACATCATGAAGCAGAGGGCATGAAAAATGAAACAAAAGTGAAAAATTTTCTAGTTATTAGTCAACCCCCACTAATTCTCTTTCAGATTCAAAGTTAAGTCACGTAGACGATGCTATTCATGATGTCGTTGATAGTTATGACAGTGATGGTCAAAGTAGTACTGATGGAGGTAGCGACGATGACAGTATTTCAGATTCAAATTCTAACCAACGGGACAATTGCCATTGAATATGTTGATGGTCATGACGTGACGGTCAAAATTGCACAGATAGAGGTAGCGGCGGTGGCAGCCGACCACAACGTCAAAGTAGATATCCTGCTTATCCCGACGAGTACGTAACTCTTGCTGAGGTAGGTCCGGCTTATGGGAAGCAGTGAAAAGTCTTGATTAGTGATATTGACAGAATGCAATGAATGAAGAGACAAAATCCTTTGAAAAGAACAATGTGTTTAAACTAGTATGGCGTTGATTATTTTGAAACATTTAATCCAGTGGCAAGGTTCAGGTTCGAATCCGTACGGTGCTTAGTAAACCTAGCCATGTAAGAAAATTTTCATCTCTTGCAGTTTGATGTAAAAACGGAATTTTATTATTCCAACTTAGATGAAGAAATTTATGTTTGAGTCCAAGATACTGGAATCAAAAGCTGATGAAAAGTATGTTGGAACAAGGCTTTGTCCAAAGTTCTGCAGATCTGTGCTTATACATTCGTAACAGCAATGGAGAAAAATTATTTGTAATTTTGGTTAATAATGGAGTAATTGCTGGTTTCATTGAGCATGAAGTTGCACATTTAATTTCACAATTGGAAAAGGGGTTTCATTTGAAAGTTACAGAACCAGATTGTTATCTCGGTGTTGAGATAAATCGCCCAGAGAAATCTATAGCTCTAAATCAAAAATCGTATATTTTGAGTGTACCTAATCGGTACAGAATGGCAAATTCACGTGCGGTGGGGAGACACCAATGAGTTCAATAGCTGAAAAATCAAGTTCAGGCTGCAAGCTGCTTGCAATTGAGTGCTGTTCAGAGTAGCAGTTGGATGCTTGCTGTACATAACCAATGCGAGGCCTGACATAAGTTGTGCTGTGAGTTTGGTGGCTTGAAAAGTAAAGTTGCCTACGATTGAGGATTGTGCTAACGTGAAGCGTATCATGCGATACCTGAAAGACACGGTGAACTACTCTCTAGTGTACATGAAAAATAAGAAGATTCTTCATTGTTATAGTGTTGCAGATTACGCACGTGATGAAGAAACTCGAACACACAGGGTGCTTGTGTTTGTTTGGTGGAGGACTAGAGAGCTGGGCTTAAATTAAGCAAAATTGTGTAACGCTGTCTACGAAAGAGACTGAGTTTGTTGTGGCTAGTGGATCTGATTAACAGATTGGCTTAAATATTTGTTATGTGAGAGTTATGACTATGGTATAGACACACTATTGTACATGAATAATGCAAGAGCACTACAATTGACAAAGAATCTGGTGAGTTCAAAAAACATTCATGTTAGGTATCAGTATGTCAGGGAAGAGTTCCAGAAGACCACATATGACATTAGACATGTTGCTGGTGAGGAGCAGCTGGCCGATTTCCTGACGAAGAAGGAAATACCTGTGAATACACTGAATGTTCTTTTAGAGCGGTCAAGTATAAGGGCAAGTTGAAGTTAAACTTTCCCCCTATTTAGATTGTTATAAATTAACAAATTTGTAGTGATCAATGAAAGTTTAATAAAAAAAAATTTTAATATTGAGATAAGAAGTTGTTAGTAATTAGTAGGCCCGTAGCACATACTTATCTACAGGGCTGTTTCCATGTCAACATGTAGCCGGTTGACTTGAAAAAATAAAAATTAAATAATTTTGTATTATTTTGTCGAATAATTCTCAACGGTAAATTTTAAACATCCATACATAAATTGACCTTAAAATTTGACGATAAATCCGAAAACGATATAAAAATTTGAAATAAGCAAGTTATCGAGATTTGAAATAATGCAACTTCGGATAAATATTTCAGGGGTTGTAGAGGACTTTTAATTAAAATATGTCAAAACATAGCTTATTAGGTTTCCTTCGAACCCCAGAATACCGGTTCCGAAATTCGCAGAGGTCAGGGTACAGCAACCATTTTTTTTGTGGAACCCTGCAGCTTTCAAAATTTTCATATTTTTTCAAATAATTCAAAAACTGTAAATCTTTAAAATGAAACATCTTACATAAATTCACATTAAAATTTAACGATAAATCCGAATATTGCAAAAAAAATGGGGGGTTCTATTTTAAAAAAAACATAATTTGTTACTTCCACACTTTTATGAAATAAAAATAAAATAAGTTCAGTACATCTAAGCAGTATTGAGAATTTTAATGGAATAAACAATTGATATTCAGTAGATTATTAATTAAATATAATTACACAAATATCAAAAATAAAAACTTACAGGATTGGTAAATAGTACAAAGATAATACTAAAATTACTAAGATTGTTATAAGCATTATTGCTCTCTGGTAGATTATTAATTAAATATAATTACACAAATATGAAACAAAACATTTACAAGATTGGTAACTAATACAAAGGTAATACTAAAATGACTAAGATCGTTACTTAAATCGATGATAAAATTAAAAAAAAAATTAAGCTCAATAATAATAATTTTAATTGAACAAACAATTACTCTTCGGTAGATTATTATTTAAATATAATTACACAAATATAGAAAATAGAAACTTGCTGAATTGGTAATTAGTAGAACAATTAGGTAAAACAAAAATTACTGAGATTGTTACTTAAATCGCTGATAAAATTAAAAAAAAATTGAGGTCGATATGGAGAAGAGGTATTGATAATTTTAATTGAACAAACATTACTCTTTGGTAGATTATTAATTAAATATAATTACAAAAACATCGAAAATAAAAACTTACAGGATTGGTAAATAGTACAAAGGTAAAACTAAAGTTACTAAGATTGTTGTATAAGCAGTATTGATAATTTTAAGTGAACAAACAATTGCTCTTCAGTAGATTATTAATTAAGAACAAGGAGCTCCTTCAACCACAATCATGGATTCCCAACATACATACATTAAGTATGTATGCCTGGTGGGATTAAGGATAGAGGATAGGATCGGAAGGAACGGAATTAGGGTATAATTACACAAACATGAAACAAAAAAGTTGCAGGATTGGTAATTAGTACAAAAGTAAAACTAAAATTACTGAGATCATTGTATAAGTAGTGTTGATAATTTTAATTGAACAAACAATTAGTATTCAGCAGATTATTAATTAAGTATAATTACACAAATATCGAATACAAACTACAGGGTTGGTAAATAGTTCAAAGGTAAAAAACCAAAAATTACTAAGATTGTTGCTTAAATCGATGGTAAAATTTAAAAAAAAAAAAAAGCTCAATATGGATAAGCAGTATTGATAATTTTAATTGAACTAACAATTACTTTTTGGTGGATAATTAATTAAATATAATTACATAAATATCAAAAATATAAACTTGCAGGATTGGTAAATAATACAAAGGTAAAAAACTGTAGTTACTAAGATTGTTACTTAAATCGATGGTAATATTTTAAAAACTCAATAACTGCCAAAATTTTAACACAACTAATGCCAAAACATTTCCGATCACTACCAAAACTTTCAGTTTCGAAGCATGTGTACGTAAAATATCAAGAAAACCATTTTTAAAAGCGAAGTTCGTTTTCCCACGTAATTCATTTATGGTATTTTTTTTACATTGGGTTTGTGTTTTAGATGTTAGTTTTCTGAAAAACGTATTTTAAGAATATTAATAAAATATACATAAGAACCAGTGATTTTGATCTTTTAATCGATAACTGTACAGGTTGCCCCATTTTCGTATGTTTTACGGGGTATCTCGCTTATTTTTTAGGTTAGAACCTTGCGGTTTTCGCGAGACCGTGCTATTTTTTAATGAAACCAAAGATGCACTAATCAAATTTGCCATAGCCATCTTAGCTTGTGTGCTACAGGGTGATTTTGGAAAAATTTCATTTTCAGTCATCCCCTGTAACTCTGTTATTGACAGACATATTAAAAAAGTAAAAACTGATATTTGTAGATTTTTTTACGTAGAATACAGATTTTCTTTAGAGTTCACAGTTTTTGAGATATTGACATAACCTACTTTTTTTTAATGGGACACCCTATATATTTTTTTTAAATCTTTTTCCCGTTGCCAAGAGCTTTTCAAAAATATACCATAGTCTATATTTATTTTTATAAATAACGTGACAAAATGATTTTTTTCTATAATTTACATTGATAATAGTGGATAGCCGTGGGTATCCATGGTAACGCAAAAAACAAAATAATTAACGTTCTGCCATTACTTAGGTATTTGATTTTCGAAGTTTCTGCTTCTCTCAAATTATTCCTGGTTACATTTTCCCAAATTTAGTGCTGTTATTTATTGTTATTCGTTGTTTTTGTTTATTGTTATCGTTCTTGTTCTTGTTGTTTTGTTGTTATTGTTTAATTATTTTTTAATATGGCTTGAAACCAAAAATTTGAAAACTTTGAGAAATGTGATATGAATACCTGCTTCATATTATCTAATGAAAACGCAGACCAGGCCTTAGAACTCTATCTGAACAGGTCAGTTAATCTTTACCTTAGAATTTGTGTTTATTTTATATACTTATTTTGTCATATAGATATCCCAAAAGGAGACAACCCGACAGCAGAATATTTCAAAAATTAAAATTTAATCTTTGCCAACATGGATGTTTCGAAAAACCTCGACCCCGAGTTTACAACAAAGAGAACGAGGAATCAGAGATCAACGTTTTAGCAGTTGTTCAAGCCACTCCTGAAACCTCGTGCAGGAAAATAGATGAAGAGACCGGTGTGTCTAAAACAACAGTGCAAGGGATTTTAAAAAAACAAATTCAAACCCTACAAGTATAAACTTGTTCATCATCTGCACCCTGGTGATGCTGAACATTGATTGGAGTTTTGCAATTGGTTTATAAATATGGAAACTCAGGACAATAATTTTGAAAAAAAAATAATTTGGTCAGACGAGGCACATTTCACAAGTTCGGGAATTCTTAATAGACACAACTCGCAGTTTTGGAGTCAAGAAAACACCCACGTGATTTTTCCTAGAGAGCGTCAAGGCAGGTTCGGATTTAATGTCTCCTGCTTTATTTTTAACCGAAAAATAGTTTACAAGATTTATGAAGAAAACCTGAACTCTAATGGGTACTTACAAATTCTACAAGAAAAAACTAAGAACATTTTAGCTCACTCAACTGAACTGAACGATATATTCTTCCAGCAGGATGGGGCTCCAGCCCACAATGCTAGAATAATACAAAACTGGCTAAATGAACGTTTTCCCAGGAGATGGATTGGAACAAATGGACCTGTTCGATGGCCACCACGATCACCGGATCTCTCGGTTTTGGATTTTTTTGTGGGGGTATTTAAAGAATAAAATTTATTCAAGGCAATATGCCAACATGCAACAATTAAAAATTGCAACGGAAAATGCTTTTGCAGAATTACGAAGACAATCATTTATTTTGGAAAATGCTATTAAAAGAATTTATAAACTTTGTGAAACTTGTAGGAGACCTAATGGTCTGCAATTTGAACAATATTTGTGATTAATTAATTATTTTGTTTTTTATCAATGTAAATTATGGAAAAAAATCATTTTATCACGTTATTTATAAAAATAAACATAGACTATGCTATATTTTTGAAAAGCTCTTGGCAAGGGGAAAAAGATTTTTAAAAATATATAGGGTGTTCCATTAAAAAAAAGTAGGTTATGTCATTATCTCAAAAACTGTGACCTCTAAAGAAAATCTGAGTATCGCCACTGAATTCTACGTAAAAAAATCTACAAATATCAGTTTTTACTTTTTAATATGTCTGACAATAACAGAGTTACAGGGGGTGACTGAAAATGCAACTTTTTCAAAATCACCCTGTAGCACAAAAACTAAGGTGGCTATAGCAAATTTGATTAGTGCATCTTTGGTTTCATTAAAAAGTAGCACGGTGTCGCGAAAACCGCAAGGTTCTAACCTAAAAAATAAGCAAGATACCCCGTAAAACATACGAAAATGGGACAACCTGTACATTGAACAAAAAATTGGAATTAAAAAGTAATGTGTGATTTAATTTTTTTAATCAAAACTATGGCCGAGAATGATGGAAACTGCACGTCCAACATTTAATAAATTGAAAAAATTTCAATATTCATAAATTTTTTTATTTTTACTTGCACAATATACCAGTAACGTATCAATCAGCAATTTTAAAACACTCTGTATAGAAACTTGTTGAGTTGGTTCACTGGATTAAAATAATTAACTCTTAATAATATTTGTAGAGACCCAATTCACCAAAGGGCACTTCACCATGTTACATACATGTGACATGTGACCGAAACATTTTCTTTTGCTACTGTGCAGTATGCAAATATCAATCTTATTAAATTGCATTTTCAATAAAATTATTCAATTCAATTATTCCTATAGTTTTCATGATTATATGTGTTATTAGTTTTGTAATGGCGATGTCCCTATTGGATAAATTTTTTTTTCTCGACATGAGAGGGAGAGGGAGAATGTGTTTTATATTTGAGCGCAGCAAAGCGCGCCAGGTACTGCTGGTAAAGCTATAAATTTTATTTCATTCAAAAAAATATAGTTGTATCCTTTCGAAACACTGAAAATTTCATCTCATTGTTGACGTCTCTTTGGCGTTAACTATGATGATAGGGCCGCCAGACCTATGCATCTTGGGTTGCATTTACCATTTTCTGTACTAGTTGTTTCCATCTGTCTTTGTCCGTCGCTATTTGTTTTGCTTCTCTCCAAGTCAGCTTCCCCCTTTTTAACTCTCTATTGATCATTCTTTTCCAAGTTTCTTTAGGTCTTCCCACTTTCCTCCTTCCGGGTATCGTGTAATCCAAAGCTTGTTGTGTTATATTATTATGTGTTTTCCTTAGGGTATGTCCAATCCACCTCCATTTTCTTTGTTGTATAGTTTTTTCGATTTCTTCTTCTCCTGTCATTTTCCACAGGTCATTGTTGGATATTCTTTCTGGCCAAAAAATTTTGCATATTCTTCTCAGACACTTATTTATAAAACACTGCACTTTGTTTATTGATGTTTTTGTTAAAGTCCACGTTTCCGAACCGTACAGTAAAACACTTTTAACGTTTAGAGTTAAATAATTTAACTTTTGTTTTTAACATTATTTCATTTGCTTGCCAAATCTTTATTAGCATATTAAATGCATTCCGTCCCTTTTTTATTCTATGGAAAATGTCTTTTTCACTGCCTCCTTTTATACTGATTATACTGCCGAGATAACATAAGTCTTCTACTTCTTCTATTTCATTTCCTTCTATGTAAACTTTCAAGATACTTTCGTCTCGCTTCATTAGAAGTTTTGTTTTTCTTCCATTTATTTTTAGTCCTACTTGTTCAGCTGCTTTTTGTAATCTTTTCGTTTTTATCTGCATATGTTGTTTTGTTGTGGTTAATAGACATATGTCATCTGCGAACTCTAAATCTTCTAATTTATTAAATCTTTCCCAGTTTATACCCGTTCTATTATCTTCTGTTTTTTTTTCATTATCCAATCCATGACTATTAAGAATAGAAGTGGTGACAAAATACATCCTTGTCTTACTCCGCTTTCAATTGTAATTGGTTCTGTGAGGATTTCTTCATGTTCTATCTTAGCCCTATATCCTTTGTACAACTTTATTATTCTAATAAATTTATTTGGTATTCCGTATTTCTCTAGAATTTCCCACATTTTAGTTCTATTAATTAAGTCAAATACTTTTTCAAAATCTATGCAATTTATTTGTGTTTTGTTCCATTTCATTTGTTTCTTCTAGAATTATTCTTAATGTATTAATTTGGTCAATACATGATCTTCCAGATCTAAAGCCAGCTTGGTTGTCTCTAAGTCTTTCGTCTACAACATTTTTAATTCTTTCTATGATTAGTCCCGTCATAACCGTACTGGCGGTGCTTAGTAGCGTTATTGGTATTTCATTAGCATATGCTAAAAAATTTTTAAGGTTGACAAGCAAACTTATTTGTATTAAAAAATTTAAAACGGTTAAAGCAAGTTGAAAATGTATTGAAAACATTTTGGTTTGAATATAGTCCTACGGAACATCCTGTGTAGTGCAACATAATTTTATAAAGAGTACTAGAAAATTAATTACATTTACTTTTATTCTATTGTCTGCAATGATTCAAGCATAAATTAACTTTTTCATATTAAAGACTCACCTTGTAGAAGTTTTTTTCTATTTTGACTTGAACAATATGCTTATGAAGTGGTGCTCTGCAATTTTTAATCACTGTGTTTAGTAGTAAATTAAGCTTCATTCTCTATAGCTTGTTTCCATTTGATAATTGTAGGTACCACACAGAGTGACGGAATGAAAAATGAAGTAAAATGTAGAGGTTTATTTCTGTAATTTTAGACTAATTAAATGCTAATAATGTACTGATTAAAATGACTTCTAGAATCAATAGCATATGTTTTTAACAATCCAATAACAGTCATAATTCGCACATGTATTATTTGCTGTGTTATCTGAGGTATTTAATATGACTAACTCGTTTATAAAGATTGATTAAAAAATCGTATTTGATAATTAATTTAACATGGCATAAATGACATAAATTTTGCAGAGACCTGTCCTACGCTAAACAATCTAGAAGATAGTAACCACACAGAAGTTACTGATGAAATCGAAAGTGAGGATATTGAAGAGAGATCACCAACAACTAAACCTGAATCTCCAATAAATAACAACAATGTACATGAAGAAACTGCATTTACTGATAAACCACAAGAAGAAAATCAGGTTCAAGAAGAAGAAGAAGAAGAACAAGAAATAAATGAACAAGATATTAAATTAAGATCACCTCAGGAAGAAATTTTAATAGAAACTCAGGATGAAATTGACCATTCATCACCAGTTATCGAAGAAACAAAAGAACAATCTGCTTTAATTATAGAAGAAAGTAATACACCTGAAAGTCAACATGATGAAGAAGAAGAGTTAGATGAACAGCTTGATAAAACACAAATTGAAGAACCTGATTTAATTAAGGTGGAAACTGAAAAATTAGCTGAAACTGATATGTTAGAAATTACTAAAAATGAGTTTGAATCTGATCCTGAACCAGAGCCGGAACCTGAACAGGAATCTGAATCGCAAGAGTATATTGAATCACCAAAAATGGAAACATTCTCAGTTTTACCAAATTCGTTAATTTTACAACAGGAATCTATAGTTTTAGAAAAATCGCCTTGTATAGAAAATTGTGGTAATGATGTATGTATGGAGGATTCTGCAGAAAAATTGGAAGCTAGTGTTGAAGAATCTGATCTAGTCAGAGGTATATCAGAGGAAGATGTTAACGAAGATCGTTTTATTGATGCTGAAAATTATGTGCTAGAATCAGGGCAGATTGAAGTGGAAAAGCAGGACAAAACCATTAAAGGAGAAGAGGTAGCAGATATTCATACAGCTATTTTTGCAGCAACTAGAGGTAATTTTTTCATTTTATTACCCTTATATTGAAAAATATTGATTTTAACAATCATATACTGTAAACATTGGTAATCAAGTTTATAAATATTGAAATACTTTTCTTATCAGTTTTTAATACACTTGTAATTAATGTTTTATTTTATAGAAGACTGTTGGAGTGTTGTGGATTCTAATACAGAAAAATTATTAGAAGTGCCTCTGCATGCATTGGATACAGTGCCTGTTGGTATGGTAGGTGTTTCGAACACAACTTCTGAACATGTAGAAGTAATTCCAATGCAAGAAGAATTAGAAGTTAGGTTAGAACAAGGTACATTTCCAGTTCCAAGTGATTGGTCTTATGATATTAAAATGGACTCCGATATAGTAGCTGCTGCCTTAGGAACAACACAGGCTACTACGGGAGTTACAGGAAATACAGAAACTAACTTTTCTGGAAACCAAGTAAAATTAGAACTGGAAGTTACTTTAACACCAGAAATACCGAGCACAGATAGTGTAGTAGCGAGCTCTCCAAGTAGTACTTCAAGCTCAACCGTAACACCAACTTTAAGTAAAGCAGTTACTACGGTCATACCACCAACCACAATTGTTTGTTTGCCTTCTGTTGTAACGACCGCTTCTATTTCCAATCAAACAATATCGAATCCTGCTACTCAAGCTAATCTACCACGACCCGGAATGGCTCAAAGTTCAAGTGCAATACCATATATGCAGTTAAGTACTAGTCAACCAATTCGTGCTGTCACGACACATACCAAAGTTAAGAGTAATAATAAACAAGCTTCTACAAATAATAGAAATCGAAGTAATAATAAACCACCTCCCGGTGCAGTTAATTTAGAGCGTAGCTATCAAATTTGTCAAGCAGTTATACAAAATAGTCCAAATAGGGATCAATTAAGGTGCCAATTAAAACCACCTCCTTCGTTATTAGCAGCTACTGCAATTAATAATGCAAAAAAGATTGAAATGAATCGTCCTCAACAGTTTAATAACGTGAATTCGTCTAGAAATACAAATAAAACATTTACACCGCCGCTACCAGCGTCCGGTGTTTATCAAATGGTTTCAGGAAATAATGGTATTAAAACGGTAGCACAGAAAGCGAGAGTAGCATATCACCAGCAAAGACAACCTAGTCCACCTGTTGTGGTTAGGCACGTTTTTACTTCAGGACAGGGAATTCCAGTTACAATGGCTGTACTTCCTCAGCCTCAAGCATTTAGCCCTGAAGTGAGTGAGTACTTAAATTTGTTAATGGTAGAGATTTTGTTTAGTTATTTGCCTGTAGATAGTTTATTTTGTTCTCATACCATTGGCAAATTTTTTTTTTTTTTTTGTATTGGTAGTAAAACTTCAAATAAAAGTTCAATGTTTTTTGTAGGTAGTTGAAGGTCAAAATCAAATGGGACAAGTTGGTCAGTATATTCTTGTACAACGTGCCGGTCTACCTGACCATCAAAGTGTACCTCGTTCATCTAGCGCACCGCCACCGTCACAACAACAAATTGCGGGACCTATAAATACTTTGGGTACATCACATGTTTTATCAGTTGGAGCCCGTGGTCGTCCTGCAAGTGTAGAAATGGAACATACAGCCTTGCAACAACCACCACCACCACCTCCTCCTCCAGCAGACTTTTTCATTCAATGTCCAAATCCAGGTACACAAGCAGTTACAAGACGTCAAAGATTGCCACAAGGTATTGTGTACGGAGATGTTAGTGTTGAAAATCAATTACCGAATTATACAATTATTGGTGAAAATGTTATGATTGATCACCCTGGTGCATCAATGCAGTCGCAAATGATTTTACGCAAAAAGGGACACATATTAAACCTATTACCAGTAGTATACCTCCACCTGTTAGTGATTCTTCATGTCCTTGCAATTTAAAAGCAATGGTAATGTGTAAAAAGTGTGGCGCCTTTTGTCATGACGATTGTATAGGACCTAATAAGTTGTGTCGTACATGCTTGATACGATAGGTTCGTAGCTGAATATCTATATCCTACATATTGGTAAATTGTGTGCAATGCAATTTGTGAAATTCAAAAAGTGATTTTTATCTTTTTATTTATTTTTGTATTTTATTTTTGTACAGTAGGATAGTGTAGAAATGCAGTAATTTTTTACTTCTGCTTAATTATGTAAAAAGCTTTAATTATATTGTATTATAAATTATTAGTAATAAGAATTGTAATTATTTTTATGCATTTGATAAATCCAAACGCTAATTATTTAATTCTTATTTATTTAAATCATGAGACATGCTTGTATTAATCAAAAATGTGATTTATACCATCCAATTACTTGGCATTGTTAATGGTAAGCTTAAGTATGTTGTTTGTTAATACCACCTCCTTAATTTTGTCATCGAAATGAAAATTTTTATGGTTATTTAGTAGATCATTCGTACTATATTTTTGTTGAATCTCTTTACTCTTGCCTCAGTATTGATCTAGCCAATTAAACCGTTATCGAAAATAGTGTTTTTCTTTGTCATTTGCACCTACAAACATACCAGTGTTTTAATTTATTTTATTATACATTTTTATACATTGTGATAATAAGGCAACTTTATTGAGCTGCTCTTTTTAAAGTCTTGTACACAATTTACCAAAATCAAAAATATTTTTAGAGTATATGTAGATGTGTAATTAAAAGACTTCATTTATATTGATTAATTGTTATATACCTTGATAGTACTCAGTTCTAAAGACAGCATACACACTTATGTTTTAGAATTTGTAACTTTTTAAAAATACTCTTTATTTTTTCATTAATATATTTATTCAAAGCGGAGTCTTCCATCAAATCTAACTGCTATCTTATTTACACATGACTATTAGACCTCTGCACTTTTTACGTACTTAATTTTTCTATCTTGCAAATTTGTACCGTTACAGATTTAAGATCTACCTCAGAAAATTGGTATACTTTTCTTCATGTGTTTCTCACCTAGGAAATTGTGCAATATTGTTTAATTTACATTTAAATGTGTGTACATTTACAGAGTAACAGCATCACTCTTATTCACATTGATCATTTCAAAACCATAAAACAAGTAAATATTAAGCTTTGCTCGATTTGACGCTTTGCTTAGGTAATAGACGAGTGTTGCATAAAACTCAATGGAATTAGAGATGTATACTTATTTTCATAGAATAAACTATTTCTTTCCTTTTACATTGTATAAAATTTTAAACTATTTTTTGTTTTTAGTTGTTAATTTAGCTCTGTGTACATACTGTAGTATCAATTTTATATTCTTTAAAACTTAATACATCATTCAAGTTAAATGTAATGCAAATTCTTCTTCATTACTGTTAGGAATTTAACATAGCATATTTTTTTATGATATTGATCTTATCAGCTGTATCAATTTTTTTTTAATGTTATACCTAGGTATATAATGCTCGTACAGCATTATTGCTTTATCTCAAATGCGCTTTTTTATTGTATTTTTATGTCTCATTAATTTATTTTTAAATACGGAAACAAAACAATTGTATATTTACTTTGAAACAAAATAAATCTCACATTTCTTACGTTATTCTAATTTTTTCTATAATTTCTTCTACTAAAAATATAGTACACAATGCAACATCTTTAACCCTCTAATGGGCAAGATCGTAAAAATGCTAGAATCAAGCTGATTCCCTAGTAAATATAGGCAAAAGAACCATAAATTAAAATTTTCAGGAAAAAATATTGTCTTGAATTACTGCCAGATGGAAAATAGTCAACACCGTCTCAAGATGAACTTGCCGGATTAAAAATAACACACGTAGATATTTATCTATTAAACAGGTTTTATTAAGAAAGAGGGAAAATATATGTTCTATGATGGTAATCCCAGAAACAATTCTTATCGACTGTACCACATAAATGAAGCTTGCATTTGGAATAAATAACTTGTGTATCTGACTTTATAATGTTTGCACCTTTTTTTGCCTTTTCTATCCACCCACATTGGAAAATGATCTTCACGATCAAACCGGACATCCGCACCTTGATGAATAGCTCTAACACCTGATGTGCTAGTCTGTGGTGATATTGGCCGATCAATACTTTCAGCCAATAATGGTCGACCTACAGGTCATTTTTCCTTGAAGGAAACAAGTCCAGCAGCTATTTCCTCACCGAATTGTGGAAGCTTTTCTTCTTCAGACACATTGCTAGAATCATTTGCTTTCTTGGCTTGCACACGTTTGTATATAATAAATCCATTCGTAACTGCCATGTCCACAAAACGGTAGAAGAGTCTAATCATAATATTTTGACTCTTAGCTCGAATATGATATCGACCATCAGATCAACTCTTCCCATGTGAGCATTATATTCTCGGATGATTTGCAGCCAGTTGATTTCGATGAATTTCTTTTGCTTTCTATCACACCGAGCTGCTGTTTGTTCACCAGGATTGGTTCAATACAAACGTATGTAGATGTCTGGTGCACACACTTATTATCTTTCCACGAAACAGTGTTTCGTGGACTGACATCATATGTTCTGTGGATAATCGTCTATTTTCTTTGTTGTCGGTCGGCAGCTTACAGGCTTTATACGATTGGCTAAAAATACAAAAATAAATAATTTTTTATTAACAAACTCTACTAAAATAAAATCACCTGTAATTGTTCCCAAACTGTAAATCCCCCTGGCTCGTAAATAAACTAGCATGGCAGTGATGTGTAGAAGTTATCAAAGTAGAGGATATGGTGAACGAAATTAGGAATTACTTGTGACAAACGCACAGCAATATTTGATGTGGCTCCAAGGTTCGGTGTGTCAGGTAAGATAACATCGCCGGCACCATTGTCCACTTCAAAACGATAAGCAAACCCGTTTCGCTGTGATTCATCTTGCAACGATAAGTATCTCTTGATTGCAATAAACGTTTCAATGGCATACACTTTTGTATCGGCTCAAAAGCATTTGTGCCCAAATAGCTCTCTGTATTGGGATAGCCATATAACGACTTGTACATCATTATTCCAATGGAATGTCTGATTTCAGGGCCAGTTTTTTTGAAGGTGGAGTTTATATTTTTCTGTAAAGCCCAACGGATTGTCTCTTTAGCGACCATTTCAATAATTTCATCGGTGAAAAAGTAATTGAAGAAATCTATTGGTGTTTGGAGCTCTTTCACAGCCGCTGGAAGTGATGAATCGCCACGAAAAGCCACCTCGTTTAGGTACATGTGAACACATGGGGCATTTACGCCGGATCAACTTGGATAGCCCCTTCGGATCCTTTGATATTGCAGTTAGAGCTGTAAATAAAACAATGAATTGTATAAAGTGGTTTACATAAATATGTCAAATATACCTTCTCCAGTGAAACCACCACCAGTAAGTTGAACTGATGATCCAGTAACTTCAACTGTTGGCAGTGGATATCGGGGTCTCCTGGGTGGTTTGAAACGTGCATTGGTTACGGTCGGAGTTGATGTGAACCGTTCTTGTGTATCTACTGTTTCGACTTCTGTTACATTGAGAACTAATGTTGAAGAAGCTGCTAGTTATTCGATTGCACTTACATTGAATGAAAAATTCGGAGCTTGTACAAATTCATCCGTGTTCTCAGCGTCATTCATTTCCTGGATGCATTCTTGGATTGCTTGTTCACCTAAACTATCAACCTCGATATTGTCGACAACATAGTCCCGGTCAACGACACTGTCATCGCTACTACAAGTTTCATCTTCACTTTCCACTGAATCCATGAGCTCGAGCAATTGACAATTCTTCCAAATTGGCCTTTTTCTTATAACAACGCTTAGAACGATCCATCCTACATACAAAAATAAATAATAAAGGGTAGAAGTAACAGAATATCAAGCGATTAACGATGTTTTATGCACAAAAGATGAAAACAACAATGAAATAGAGGTGGACATTTTTTTACACGCAAACAGACAAGATCGTCTTGCATTTTTTGTTTCTAAAGCACACTTCCAATCATTTTTTCCGAAGCTACTTTCTTGATTGCTCGCATTTGACTAATAACAGGATACAAACGTGGCGTTCGTTTCCGTTCATTTTGTTACCAAATTTCTAAGAAACTAATCTAAAGATAGTTTCTGCAACCTCAAGCAAAAAAAAATATTTAAATTTGACTCTGTAGACCAAAAATCGAAGGCCGTCTTGAGTCGGCTTCCAAGACAAGACATGTCATGGAATAACCCAAGATAAAGGAAAGGCAGTCAACACTCTGTCAAAACAAGCTTTTAACGGTACATGGTACACTGAGGAATCCTTTAATTGGTACTTTATAATTCTTCATGATTTTATTTTGGAGGCATCTAATTTCAAGAAATCCGAAGTGCGACTGTATAGAAGAAGAACCAGAACTCCAAGTGTAACAAATTATCACAGTTTTTATGCATAAGTACTTACTAATAGATAATTATAGCAACAATGTTCTTGTATTAAGTTATTTTTTAAAGTTGCCATTAGCGTAATTATTATTTTCTTTTGTCAAACCGCAACAAATAAAGATTTAATTTTCAAAACGCAACAAGTGTATCTTTTTTTTTTTAGTTTACAAAACCATTTGGAATTTTATTTTTGTGTCGATTACAATTTTATTGTCTAGAAATACATTACTATGTAACATAAAAAAAATTAAACATAGAAAATAGCAGAAAACTCAATTTCTTGTTAAAAACATTTGTTGCACTTTGATAAAATAGCTCAATATATATATATATATATATATATATATATATATATATATATATATATATATATATATATATATATATATATATATATATAACGTGCCCAAGATAAGGATGAACAGAATAGGGATCTTGAAAACGTTAAGAGATACGAAGGCGATTAAATTAGAGAAAAGTTGTATAATTGTAGTTTGCAAAAGTTCATTAATGTTTATCGTTTCCGAGATTTAAAACAAAATGCGATTTTTGGGTATTTCTTTTTTCGTAATTCCTTCATTTATTTTAAAAGATTTTTAAAAACCAAAGGTAGTTAGATGGCGTTTTCAAATTTTTTAGTCGATGTTTCGTCTCCGGTATTTTTTTATATCGCCGCAAACAAATAAACACCCTGTATTTGATGGTATTTTTTTTACGAATTTAACCATGTATTACACGTTATGATTTTAACGCTAATTTTTAAGAAAAACTCAGATTAATATTAGCATTTCATATTTTTTTATGTACAAATTTAACAACTCCAATCTTTTAAACCTATTTAATTAAAGTTAAATAATTACAATAACTGTTCAAACAGGTTTGTAAATGAACCAAATTCTTTTAAATTAGATTCAAAACGTCTAAAAATGGATTTACCAGGTTGCCTTCGTTCAGGATATTTATCCAAATACATCAGCTCAGTAATTACACAATTTCTGCGGGATAAGATGTACCATATCAACATATCCGACTTTTTTTCGTTTGTGAAATTTCGTCTTTCTACAGATACACTTATTAATTAATTATAATTATAAATTAACTAAACAAATAAAAAAAACCCACGAAATAATGGTAATAAAAACAACTTAAAATACGTACAATTCAAATAACAACAACGATCTCAACGCAATAAAACTAAGTTACACAGTTTTCAACAAAATGTTAAACAAGTGTTTTCTTATCAAAACCTTCTGATATTAACTGATATCATATGAAAAATGTAAAAATGAAAATCCGAATTTTTCAGCTTCAAAACCATAATGTGTAATGCATGGTTAAATTCGTGATAAAAATACTATCGAATACAGGGTGTTTCGTTTGTTGCGGCAATATAAGAAATAAGAAAATAAAGTTTCTCGGAGACGAAACGTCGAATAAAAAATTTTAAAACACCGTCTAATAGAATTGAAAAAGTGACAATGAAGAAGAACCCTTGGTTTCTAAAAACCTTTTAAAATAAGTGAAGGAATTACGAAATAAGAAAAACCCAAAAACCGCATTTTGTTTTAAATCTCGGAAACGATAAACAATAATGAACTTTCGCAAACTACATGTGAACATGCCCTGAATTATACGACTTTTCTCTAATTTAACCGCCTTCATGTCTTCTGCCGTTTTCTGGATCCCCATGGTGTACATTCTTATCTTGGGCACGTTATATATATATATATATATATATATATATATATATATATATATATTATACCAACCAAGATGCAAAGTTCGATAACTCCTTTGGTTTCATAGATATCAAAAAAGTTCTCAAACAAAAAGGGTAGAGAAAGTAACAGTGCATTATTTAAAATTATTTTGAAATATACAGGATGTTCCAAAATTTAGATATGAATCTAACTTGTTTTTTTAAATGGGAACCCCTGTATATTATTTCAAATTCAGAAAGCCCACATTTTTTCAATTTTTTAATGTCGGGACTGAATACATTATACAGGGTATTTGGAAAGATATGGATTGTTTTGTGTTGAAATTGTACTCATTTCAAGGCCCTGTAGAACAATATACTCTGTAGAAATGAATTATCTGTTGGCCAGTTGTCTTTCAGAATATTGTCTAGTATCGTTACCCACCATTATTCATTTAGCTACTTGGGGTTTGTATACAGGGTGGCTCAAAACTTGGGTGTGTCATGTTCTTCCTTAACTCAAATGGAACACCCTGTATTTTTTATCACTATCAAGGTCCTCTGATACTCCTCTTTAATTTTTGTCAGAGGTTCCCTTTACCTAATGTGAGTAGTTATCGAGATATTTCCAGATATTCATTGCAATTCGCTGTTTGAAAGTAATTATCACGAAGTTTTTGTATTATTATCAAGTAGTTTTTGTATTTGACATATCTGTCAGTTCGACAGGTTTCACTGTAGTATTTCTCTCAGTCATTCGTTCAATTTATTTCTCTGTTTCAATATAGTTGAAGTGAAAAGTAGCTACGAGATGAATGGTGAACAATTTTCCCGTCGTGAAATGACTGACATGATTTGGATACTTGGTGAATGCACCAAAAACTGTTTATTGGCGTCAAGAGTATATCGTGAAAAATTTCCAGACCGGAAACAACCGAGTAAAGTTACTTTGAGAAAATTATTGGATCGTTTTGACCGTACAGGATCGGTTAACTATACAAGAGAGAAGCAGGAAAACATGCAATAACGGAAGGCAACCAACTCAAAGTGTTTCTGAGCGTTATAGAACACCCGCATACCAGTATACGAAAGATTGCATCTCAAAAAGGCATTAGCCATGGTACGGTTCAACGAATTCTGTCATTACATAAAATGTATCCGTTCCATGTCCAACTACATCAGGAACTAATTGTAAACGATTTCCAAAGCAGAGTAGAATTTTGTCAATGGACAAAATCGAAAATTGACGAAGAACCATTTTTCTTTGATTTTGCTTTGTTTGGGAATGAGGCAACATTTTCGAAAGATGGAGGAGTTAACCGACACAATTTTCACTATTACCAGACATCTAACCCACATTTGATACGAACACACAGTCAAACAAGATGGTCCTTGAATGTTTGGGGTGGAGTTTTGGAAAATCGTATAATAGGGCCACACTTTTTTGAAGAAACAGTGAATGGTACTGTTTATTTACAGTTTCTTCAAAATTGTTTACCAGTTCTTCTTGAAGAAGTGCCCCTCGACATTCGGCAACGCATGTGGCTGCTACATGATGGCCCACCGGTTCATAACACAGGTCCTATCAAGGACTATCTGAATAATTATTTCCAACAAAGATGGATAGGCAGAGGAGGACCTAAACATTGGCCAGCTCGATCACCAGACCTAACTAAAGTGGATTATTTCTTGTGGAGTTATGTAAAGAGTGTGGTGTATAATAACCCACCAACGACAAAAGAAAACATGAAGGTCAGAATTACAGAAGCATTCAAGAGTGTTGATCTTACAATATTGCGAAATGTGAGTCGGGCATTCGAGAATCGACTTCAACATTGCATTGATGTTGGTGGAGGTCACTTCGAACACCTAATATGATTAATTTAATGTTCTTATTTTCTTTTTATTATTTATTCTTTCGTTATTGTTGTTCTTCTATATTTACAGTTAATGTTATCAGTATCAAGCAAACAGGTTAGTGCACTAGATTGATTTATTTGTATTGTTTCGACACATTTGCAGGACAAATCCTTCTCAAACAGCAGTAAATTTGTCAAATTTATTTGTCAAACACAATGACGACCAGATAAACATAATAATCCTAGATTCTGTATCAAATTCATCAAATATCTGGAAATATCTCGATAACCACTCGCGTTAGATACAGGGAACCTCCGACAAAAATTAAAGAGGAGTACCAGAGGACTTTGATATTGATAAAAAATACATTTGAGTTAAGGAAGAAAATGACACATCCGAGTTTTGAGCCACCCTGTATACAAACCCCAAGTAGCTAAATGAATAATGGTGGGTAATGATACTAGACGATATTCTGAAAGACAACTGGCCAACAGATAACTCATTTCTACAGAGTGTATTGTTCTACAGGGCATTGAAACGAGTACAATTTAAACACAAAACAATCTATATCTTTCCAAATACCCTGTATAATGTATTCAACCCCGACATTAAAAAAATCGAAAAAATGTGGGCTTTCTGAATTTGAAATAATATACAGGGGTTCCCATTTAAAAAAAACATAAGTTAGATTCATATCTGAATTTTGGAACATCCTGTATAGTTCAAAATAATTTTAAATAATGCACTGTTACTTCCTGTACCCTTTTTTTTGAGATCTATGAAACCAACGGAGTTATCGAACTTTGCATCTTGGTTGGTACACCTATATATATATATATATATATATATATATATATATATATATATATATATATATATATATATATAGGGTGTCCCGGATGGGGTTGCGCACTCTTGTAAACTTTTTTATTTTGGAGTTTTCGGCAAAATGTTGTTCTTCATAAAAAGTTTTGCTTGGCCTGAAACTCATTTTTAGCCTACTTTCGATTTTTTAAAATCAAGTAGGCCTTTACAATTGAGCAAAAACTATTTTCATTTTAGGTAAAGTACATTTTCTGTTCATAGTATGCCAAAATCTTGTTAAGAAAAGTTGTTCGGAATGAGAAGTTATGGCCATATTCAGGATGATAGTCCTACTTTGATAAAATTCTTCATTTTTCAATTTCGTTTCAGGTGAAGTACTTTTTCTGTTGATAATACGCCATTATTTTAGGAAAATTTATGCTAATTTTAAGAGGATAATAGCATATCAAATATTTTTTATCGCAATGAGACTACTCCAAATTCAAGAGCTTTGCCTGATAATGCAAGTCGAAAATCTAGTTGCATTTCGATAGCAACTGTCAAACAGAATCCGTTTCTGCGACAGTAAAGTTACATATCTTATGTACCATGACACACGTCAAAAATGTTAACGTTAGATCAGCGTATCTACTTAGTAAAGTGTTATGGCATTGGAAATGTCAGCTACAAATATGCAATACAACTATTTCACCAAAAATATCCATATAACCAGGCAAGCAACAACAAAACTTATTAAAAAATTTGATAAAACTGGCGATGTGAAGGACACCCCATCAGCTTTAGTCAATACTTCAGCATCACCGCCTACCTTGCGACGACTCTGTTTTACAGGTTGCGAATTATTCTGTTGTATATTAACATTGTTTCAAATGACGTTTGACCGGAACCGAGACTGGAACTTGATGGCTGATTAGCAGAAGCAGTAGATATTACTGGCATCTCAGTTTCTTTGTTAGCGTTTTCGGTGACAGTTATCCTGTTGTGCATTTTTCCAACGTTTTAAAGCCTCGGGGCTGAATTTTTCTTCCGGTATTACAGTGTTATCGAAAGGATGTGTGCCTGCCTTTCGAAATTCATTTATCATAATGTCTAGATTAATTGCTTTCCATGTTTCACCTACGAATTTGGAGAGTATAGCCTTGGGTAATTTACGTCCTATGTGTTGGCGTTGCCAGGCTATTAGTTTCGCCTCCCACTTAACTTTGAATGACTTGAACATCGAAATATCTAATGGCTGAAGCAGATGACTACTATGAGGTGGAAGTTTGAGGATAATTATATTTTCATTCATTGCTGTTTCGATCACTTGTGCATCAATATGAGTGGAGTGCCCATCATATATGATGAGGGCAGGTCGATTTTCCCCATGGGTAGGTATTATTGTTTTGATAAAATAGTTTCGAAAGATTTCTGTTTCTATCCACCCCCTTTTTGATGCTGCGTAAGTGGTTCCTGGAAAACCCGTTTCTTCAGGGGAACACCACTGGTCCCACATATGTGCCCCCTTAAATACTATCAGAGGGGAGACTTTTGCACGAGAACAGTTGTATTTTCACGCCCAGGTGTACTAAGGGTACGGGAAGCACATTTTCCTTTTTGGCCAACGACTTTTGTTTTGCTGGGATCTACGCAAACACTAGTCTCATCTAAATTCCATATTTTCTGGCTTATCATTCAAAGCATGCTCATTTAATGTGGTGCGAAGTAAATCAATATAGCCGAAAATTATAAAGGGGTCAGTGGCCTTTCTTCGCGCGAATTCTACAGCCTGTGGAATCTTCACGCTTAAATTATGACGTTTTTTAAATGACATGAACCAATCTTGCCCCGGCACTGAATTCTTAAAAGGGGTTTTCAGTTTATTGCTTTTCACAAATTGTCCAACCAATTCCAACAATTCTTTTCGTGAAAGTCCAAAACCCACTTCTCCAAAACTTTGATACAATTGACTAACCTAGTTTCAGTTTCTGCTGGAAGTGCTGTTTGTCTTCCTTTACTTGTCTTCACAACTCCTCTGGTGCCTTTCAGGTGAGTATATATATATATATATATATATATATATATATATATATATATATATATATATATGGTGGAATAGGGAATGTTATAAGTGTGCGTTGCTTTGTATGCAGTCATTATACCAGCTCTAATATCATGAAGTGCCCTTCTGAAATCCTCCACGCTATACTCTACGTCCTTCCTCTTTTTAATATAAGTTCTAACCATTGTCACTGAAAGAAAAAAAAGAACACTAAATTACTAATTCATAATTATTTGACGGGGCAAATGTAACATAGCTATTGCAATTACCCCCTGTAAATATGTTCTACTTGCCCCATGCTGACTTATCTGCGGGGGAAAATGTAAGACGAACAAAATATTGTTACGTTTTTAAATTTAATCTAAAAATAGTCAAGGGCAATCTAAAATAGCACTTTGAGAAAATATGTTTCAATAATACCTACCTTTCAAACTCTGCTAAAAACACTTTTACAACAGCCACTCGTAAATTACAATTTTATAGGTTAAGGTGACTTGTCATTATTAATTCTGATGCCAACTTTATAGGTGGCCAACATAAAATTTTTTCATCATAGCAGTGCTTGCAAGGTAAATGCATACTGTACCGGCAGATGGCAACAATAAATGAAGCACTGATTAGTTTTCTTTAGATATTGTTACATTAACCCATTCTTACATTTACCCCACCTTACCTTACATTTCAATATGTTTAGAAAGTCTTTTCAAAGAACCGCCTTATAACGTCCTTCTCTTAAATATAATAGAAAAAAAAAAGTATACTCTAAAAGACTTAAATCTTGGTATGTTGAGAAAATTTGGTAAGAAACAAAATTTCTCACACCATATTGCTATTACTGGGGAGTCCTTCTGCCGAGGTATTACTAATGCGTACATACAGTATATTTAGATTTCATGCAGCCTACTATGAGGCGTTTTTTATACGTGGTCGACAAATAATGGAGCGTCTGGCGTTGTTGCCAATATTAAAGAGTGGAACAATAATGAAACGATGGCCATGTAACTAAAGTAATATAATTTCCATAAGTAATTTCACTTATATTACAAAATTGAGTTTGGCCTCATTTTGTTACAATTTTTCAAGGTTTAATTTATTTTACTAACATATTATTAGATTATTATAAGTTTTTCTTATGAACGAATAAGTTCAAAGATAATATGTAATTAAAAAGTATTATTAATTTTATTAAATATATAAATAAAAAGTTTACCTCGAGTAGGATTTGAACCTACGACCTGTGCTTTGCTAGAGTACCGCGCTAACCAACTGCGCCATCGAGATTCAAGCCCCAATCGATGTAAATTTTGTCTTTATGTATGTAGAACTGATGTAAATTCTAAATATAATAAGATTACAATATATTAGTATTAAAAATGAGGGTGACTATGAATTAAGATACTAACACATATTAATTTATAATAATATAAAATGCGAATTCGGTAAAGCCAACGTATTGCTTAATAGAAACATATTTGATAAATCATTAAATTACTTGAACGCCTAGGAACATTCTACTTGTTCTTATGAACTTTATTCCAAAACCTATTTAAGTGGATATCTTCTCATTGTGTATTAAAATGACTAGGTTGTTTGATCTTTTTATTTACTTTAAAAGTTGGGGTTACTGGTTCCAGCGTAATTTTGCAGCAAAACATTGTATGTGCCTACTTCAAACGTTCATAAGGGATTCAAAGCATAGTGAGAAGACCTTAAATCTTCTTTCAACTGCTCTCCACCATCTATCAGAGAACTCGACGAAAGTAGAAATAAAGTAACATTTGTGGTACTAAGAAATCACACAGAATACATCATTATTGTAAGTGTACATGATTTCTAGATAGAGTGTATCGGTTCGTGCGCATAACCAACACGCTATGCGATCTGGACCATACACTAAACAAATAGTTATACACATTTTTTTGGGAATTTTTCAAAGAATAATTCGCTGTTACGGGCGCTTTGTGCGCCCATTTGTTCGCCCGTCCTTGTATTTACTTCTAAAATCCTTAAGATATCAAAATTTGGTTTTATGCAATACATTTGCTACATTAAGGTGTAATGTTAAATTTTACCTCCAATCCTGTCAGAAAATCAGGACATGTCTAACTTTGTTTTCCCGTTAAATCGCTTCCATAAACGTAAAATCTAATTCCTTCCATAGTGCACACCTTGACTGTACGACGAGTAAAACAAATTAAACTATGGCCGTGAGACTGTCAGATAACCTAAAGCACTTGTGGGTTACAGCATTTATTAGTTCTTGGACATCGAAGGAATTTTGGGTAACGATATAATTCACATCAATTTGGTTGTAGACGCGACAAAATAGATTGTCTCGATGATGAGCAGCTAAGTTTCAATGGTCCATGAGTGTTGGTCAGCATTTGGGCCGAATATTGCTCAAAATCTATATTTATATATCCAATTTGGTTGGGGTAAACACAATTGATCGTCTTGGCGACCAGTAGCCAAAAGTATGTGACCCATCAGTGTTTCAACTTTGGGCTAAATTTTACATATTGGTGTTAATACACCATTTTTGTTGTGGATAAGGCAAAATGCATTATCTCGTTAACCAACAGCTAAGTTACGTAGTCCGGTTATGGGCCGAATGATGTTCAAAGTCTATAAACATCAATATCGTTGGTCTCTTTGACCAACCGCAAGAAATAAAAATTCGCTTCACTTGAACATTGATCTTCTTTTTACTTGTTTTCTAATACTTCCTAGTCATTAAATTATACTCAAATTAAAAATATAAAATATGACACATAGGTAATTTTGACAATGTTGATAGTTGTTAATGTTAATAATGCTGACAATATTGATAATAATGTAATAATAATAATAATACATAATACGTTTTATTGCCATAGAATAATACATTTGTATTATCACCGTACATAATATACAAAAGTAAATAATTCTTTACGTTATAGGCTTGCATGGAAATGGTTCTGCATGCACTACGCATGCAGCCAGAGTTACAGTATATCTATCCAATCTATTTACATCACCATTTATTATTATTTGTTATTTTGTAATTGGAGCTTGGTCCAATGTAGTAATAAAAGAGAGAAAACGTCAAAACCGTGTTTCAGAGATATTTATTTTGTAATCACCAATATTTTGTTTAAAGGAGGTATGTTATTTAACATCCACTTTTACAAGCTTTTTCTTAATTTTACCTTTTTGAGGAAACTAGGTAGAACGTCCTATAATTTTGGTCCAAGATATATTGGGCTTTTTTGGAAAGGCGTTTTGTTTAATTTTTTTATGTTCATTGATAGTATTTCTGCCGAAGGACGTTGAAGAGAAATAAATATTTTAGGGGTAAGATGTTTAGTTGCACGAATAATGGAAGAGATAGTCATTCTTGGTTTGTTACGTATTGTACGGATTGCCATTTTCTGTAATTT
This sequence comes from Vesta saturnalis, assembly GCA_036346205.1. Lineage (NCBI taxonomy): Eukaryota > Metazoa > Arthropoda > Insecta > Coleoptera > Lampyridae > Vesta > Vesta saturnalis. The sequence continues at coordinate 5,562,359 of JARFJB010000218.1, forward strand.
AGTAAATGATCGTAATCTTGTATATGATGCAGTTTCCCAAAAAAAGACAGTAACTAATATGGGAATTCATATTTGAATAATACATCATTTTTAAGGCACGAGAGGTTATAACATTTCTTAATGCATATATTTTTCTAGCTGTGGCGTATAATTTTGTTTTTAAATTATCAATATGCCATTTCCATGTTAGTTTGGTATCTAAAATAACCCCTAGATATTTGTGAGTTTTAACTTGACAAACTGAGGGACAGGTACAGGATAAATGTTGAAATTAATTTTGTTGATAAGTTGAAGTACATAGCATTTGTTTTATCAACTTTAAACATCAATTTGTTGTTCTTAAACCATCCATTCAAATTGCATTGCTATTTTAATGTGTATATCGTCCCAAGTATCTCCTACATATGGGAGTACTGCATCCTCAGGAAAAGCTATGACCCTTCCCGCCAAATTGCCGTTACAAAGTTCGTTACAATATATCAATAGTATGGAAGAAAGAACGCAGCCTTGAGGAACTCCGGAAGCAACTGAGATTAAGTTACTTATGGAACAACCGATTTTGATAAATATTTTACTGTTACTTAAACAACTTTCGAACCAGGTATTACTTCTAATACCTGCTTTTTCCAATTTAAGTAGCAAAATTTGTCTATTTAAAGTATCAAACGCTTTTTTAACGTCAAGAAAAAGAGCTGCGGTTTTTTTGTTGGTGTTAATGCCATTGTAGATATCTGTTATAAATTCAGTACTTTTACCTTGCATAAAACCAAATTGATTGATAGAAATAATTAGTTATTTGTATTATAAGTAAAGTATTGTTTTTCTTTACGAATCGTGATCTTTCTAATCTCGCCTGCGCCTCGATTAGTAAAGAAGAACCTAAATAATACATAAAGTTTTTTCGGACACTAAATGGAAATGGATTCCTTTTTATAAGAAATTATTTAAAAATACATGATAAGCGCGAGAATCAAATTGCCGTTTCCATCACTGCAGCAACTAAACAAACATATAGGCACATAACAAAAAAAATATATAAAGGAAAATGTAATAGTTTTCGATACCACATAGTTCACTAGCGCTGAAGTGGTTGCCCCAAGAATTAGACTTAATTCGTTGATATTACTAACAGATGTCGCTTTAACACATTGCGCTCCACGTTGTAATCGGGAAAATAACCCCAGAGGCCAAGCTACTTTTTTGTAATATTTGTATGTATTAACTAGAATAAAGGCTTTTCTGCCATTATTTTGTTTTTTTTTCACTTTTTCTATGTGTATCATATATGAGCGGCATTGTTCTGCAGTAAAAAAAGGTGTGATATTTACGCCGATGGCCACGTCTCTCAAACATGATCAACGCATGTTTCTCACAGTTTTCTCTGCCACAGGTGTTCAATCTACTACACCAAAATTCAAAAGGAATCTGGACGTAATGTTGTAAAAGCAAAAGCCAAACTAACATACACTTATTGCGACAAGTGCCCGCGACAGCTACAAATGTGGATGTCATGTTTCAATAAAAAACTTTAATTTTTTATGTTATTTACTTTTTATTTTTTCCAAGGTTCTTAAGTTAAGAAATATGTATCTTGTATGTTTTACTTCATTTCGTTAGGTTTAAATACCTTTTTTTTAATTTTCCTAAAATAAATAATGTTAAAAGTTATTTGTTGTATGGTCTATCTTTCCAATTTTTCTCAAATCAAGGTTCATTTTGATTTGAAATATACTGTAGCAGGTGTCACATTTGATATACATAGCCAGACAATGAAGGATGTGCGTCTCTTAAATATGATCGGCGTGGCCCCTGGCAAAACGTTGCTGTCTATCATATATGAGCGACCTGGCACACGATGTGTTAAACAGTTTCCTCTTGAAACAAATTCAAAATTTTTTTTTAATTTAACACTTGTGCCCTTCTAGTTGCTAATTTTTTATAATGCTGACAATTATTGAAACTGTATGCATTATAAAAAATTAATAACCTAAAAAATTAAGTGTTTATTACATTATTACATATTAAATGTTTCTTTTATTTAAATCAAGAAATGAAATTATAACAGCATTTATTGTGCATTAAGTACATGTTTTACACAATTTGGTAGGTAGTTTTTCCACTATCTCCAATAAAATGAAATCAAAACAAATTAAGATAAAAATAAACTATACAGAAAATTCAGTATGGTAATAATCAAGTTGAGTTTGACGAGAACACTGTACTTCTCGTAGGATTTTTTCTCTCCTATTCACATTTTCAATAATATCACATTTCAACTATTTCCGATGTCACAGTTTCAGCAGTACTACATCAATCACGTCAAACTCAGTAGTTGGAATTACTTCTACACTTTGCTCAGTAGAGTTTGTAGAGGTACAGAGTGGAAATGTTACCGACTTCTCTGAACATACTTCTGCAGCTTGTGGGGTTTCCGGTCATCCTACAATATGAATAATAAATTATTAGAAAATGTAAATAACTTGCACATAATTATACACTCTAACCCTACTAAATTTACTTAAACTACAATGATCACCAGATAGAAACAGAGTGGGCACCGCATGTAACTGCAATCCTCCACGTGTTCGTGGTACTTTATGAAAAATGCCTATCGCATACATATCGTCCATAGATTTCTTTAGGTATTTGTCCTGCAATTCCCGTTGCTGAATATTACTTATCCATACTTTCAATAATACCAGGTCCTTGGGAAATCTGTGCGTTTTGCTCTCTCTGTCTTCACACCCATGTACAGAGCACTTACGTAAATATATTTTAACTTCTCCATTATAACTATAAATTTAAACATTTTTATTTACTACAACTGTAAAGATACACATACCTTGTTAAAAATTAATATTTACTATAAGCTTTAAATTTATTATGATGATTTGAATATCAAAGTTAGTCTTTTTATTTACACTTTTAACCTAAATAACCACCACAAATTATAACAAATCATAAAATAATCGCACAAACAGTAAAATCACGTAAAAACGTAGAAAAAGTCACAGTAAAACACATGTTGACTTGTAAAACTAAACTTATGTAAATCACATAACCAAAAAAAAATGTGTTATGTGATGTCATTGAGAGTCAACGAAGATGCCAATCACAAAGCAACCATGTGATCTGATGCCAATATGGGAAAGTTTATTTCTGTTTACAGAAACTTTAATAAACTCACTGTATTTCTGTTATGGTAAACCTGCCACCTGGTGGATCCCGCACGCAACATTTAGTTCAAGGTTACACACATGAGTTTCTTTTATACTTTTTTTTATGTGAAAATAGATAAACAAAAATTTTGTCAAGGGTTTTCGCGTCAAAATGGAAATAAATAATGAAATAATGAAGACGTACCCTTTCATGAAACGTGTAATTTGTACTTGTTCGCATTAATGCAAATTCAAGAGACAAAACAATAGCTAAAGGATGCATCTTAATTTGACTGCTAAGATGCTATTATTAGTTGCTTAAATTGATGTCACTGAGAATAATGCTACTCCGGCTAATGTTAGGCTTACTCCAATTGATAGCTTAAATCTCCCTTACTGGCCGTGATTAAATAATCAGAGTTGATTTACAAATCTGATCTAGAACTCGCAAAATTCTAACCTGATTAAAAAAACAGTGATCGTCTAGGGCGCAAATAACCTACGTTATGTAATGTGCAGGAGATAGGGTCGGATAAGGTTAATTTGTTGCATAAGGTGGCAAGGTAATGAAATGAAACAAACCTGCAATTGAGATGAATGAGTTGCGCTACCTGGTGATTCGCTCGTCATCCTATTTACATTAGGGAGAAAAAGAATCACCAAGAAAACTCCCTTTATTCCAATAATAATCACACAAAGAAAAAAACAAAGATCAGATAACACAAGTAAATCGCAATCAAAGGATTAAATAGGTATCAACACTACTCTATCGGTATTAAAGGCGTACAAAATCTATAACATTGCCTAAAACGAAGTTTAGTAACAAATAAACATAAAATCAGGTCTATAAATGGTATTCAAATTAAAGCAAAATAAACAGATAATAAACAACAAACAGGGGATCCCTTTTGGAACCAATTCCTGTCTGCTTTTAGCTAAATAATTACATGTAAAGCATTATACAGGGTGTGGGACAACCGGACATAAACAGAACACAAAAAAAACAAAGGACATCATTAAATCAAGTACCTTACAAAATTTAAATATCACCAAAATAAAATGCAAGGCAATTTCAATAACTACACATAAAGGCAATAAATATAAACAGTGTGATCGTATCCACAATAAGACCGTCAATCAATCGAAAAAAAAAGAAAAAGGGTAATCCCGATCATGTGGCCCTTTTGTTTAACCAATCAGGGTGGTTATTAACAACCAAATACATCTAGTAATACATATTACAAATTCAACCTACATGAAAAAGTAACGACAGAAAATTAAACAGGTTACAGATTATTTAAGTAGATAAAAATGAAAAAGGGCAAGTACGTTACACATACAAATTTGTGGATAAGATCACAACCAATGATACACATGGACAGTAACAATAAATGATATAATTGCGTACACAGAAAAACCATTCGTGGCCAAACCCATTAAATACGCAGTTAAGGCAAAGTATAACATCTGAAACAAAGTCCTGCAACACCAATTCACCTACATGATTAGTAGGTATTATTACAAATGCAAGATAATAACGCTCTCAATTCTTCTTAGGCATAAAACAAAACACAAAAATATAGACATATAGGCATTTAACGGCAACAAGAGAGACATTTGGATAAATATATAGATAACTAGATCATTAGGGTCAGCTTTCTGACTTTATACCTATGATCGTTTGTGTTTTTATCATTATAAATACAGGTTAGAATTATCAATACACAAAATAGAACACATAAAGAAAAAAGAGAGCGAGATTCTCTGTGCCTACGTAATTTCAATGAACACAACAGTTTTGCAAGTCAGGGTTTCAGTTTGGTTTTAACAATTTAAATGAGTAGGTAGAATGACCTTTTCTGTGTAATTTCACAAACCGTAAAATCTTTTCTTTTACTTACATTATCAATGTAGGTTATCCTTTTAAGCTTTCACCAGCACAAATCTTTAAATACTGGGATTTATCGATTAACACAAAAGAAAAGACGATTTTACATTGATCAACACAACAGTTTCACAAGGTAACTCTTACAAATAAGAAAAGATCTAATTTACCAAACACAAAATCGATGTCAAATCTTAATAACGCACGCTTTGAAAAATCAAATGCAACTCCCCATTTTTTATTCGTTTTTATTCCATCACCCCCTATTTTCTATATCAACTAACAAAAGCAATAAAAATATTTCGTGTGAACGCTTTTGCCTTTAATTATGAAAAGAACCATTATTTCTAATTAACATGTGCAATCAACCGTAGAAATCTTGTATTTAAACTATCACATTTCAACTCATGAACAAATTTTTCTTTGACCGCGGTGTAATTTTTTGTATAATACTGACATTTTTATATTCAAAACGCTTTTATAGACATATTTACCAATTTGTCTTGCCCTTTCGATAAATGCAGTTGAGCCTGCACCTGCAACTTAAAACATCTGGTTGCGGGCCGCCCTCAGTTAAAACCCTACACAAATGTCTTACAAAAACAAAGAAATACAAACCATTATCAAATAACAATTATTATATAATAACTTTTAGGAATTATCTTTTGCTATCGCGACAACAATTTTAATCGGAATATTTTCAGTGTATTCATCAAATTTTCGTAGTGTGCTAGCTACAAGCTGTTGCTAGTTTATTACCCTTGAAATCACGAGATAAATATGAGAAGACCTACAATATTTTCAATTCTTGGAGGACTTCAAAGAATGTAAGGGATATCGACGAAAAAGTTATGCTTGCTTTTTTCTCATGAAAACATTTCCTGAATACATTTATTATTTATTTATTTTAAGTTTTATCTTTATACTTGATTTTGATTACAGACTGAAAGACTTAAATCTTCCACGCTGTGGTCTACATATTCCATGCTGAAAAGTACGTCGAGAGTGAAAGAAAACGTAAATATAGTCGGGCCAGCGAGAGGTGTCTTATGACACATCTTTTAGTAAAGCATGGTTTAAGATTTTAAAAACGTATGTCGTTATTGGTTCATATAGTTAGTAATTTTGAATACCAACAAAACATCGTCAATGTTTCTAGGTTATTTTCAAATTTAAGCCGCGCTGTCAAATTTAAATAAAATTATTGTTCGAATATCTCGGGATTAGCATCCTAAAGGTCTTAAAAATCCCCATCCACTCGTATAAATAAAGTCGAATTTCGTTTAAGGTCTGTTCACACTTATTCTGGCATGTAAAGTCCACCGAGTGTGGGTAGTCATGTGATAAAAATATATTGTACAACTGTAAACGATTATCAGAACCGAGACCGGGTCAACAAAATTTCATTTTGGATCTGTTTTACAAATTAATTATATCAATAATTTTCAATTAGAAGCGAATTAGCTAGTAGTAGGCAGTGCCCGAATGAAGTGCGAAAAGTTTGGTTAATTGCGGAGGATTGTTTTTAGCCGACAGATCTCACTGCGTCAAAAGAGTCAAGATTGTAATTTGGTTATCAAAGCCACTTATAAATAACTGATTTTGTCATAAATAAATACACTGTATTGGATGTTAAAAACGAGATTTGTTATTAGTTGATAATATAACCGGTTTTAAAAATCTCAGTTTACAGTTTGTCAATATATATATATATATATATATATATATATATATATATATATATATATATATTAAAAGTCATCACCTTCACTTTCACTATCATCTTCACTCGACTCTCCGACATTGATTACTAGAGGTGTTACAATTTCCTCAGCTCTTTTTTGAACGTCCCACCACTGGCTCATTTCCTTTTAAGCATGTAAAATACACTTTTGCCACAGTTCTCCAGTTACTTGGTTTAATGAATCCTTCCATAGCGATAAAACATTCTCGTCCCTGAAGCCCCGTCTTCCAACGTTTTTGTTGTAATACTGTTTACAATTTGCCCATATTAACTCGATAGGGTTGAATTGGCAGTAATACGGAGGTAAACGTAAAATTTGATGTCCCATTGATTTTCAACAATAATTTCTGAATTATTTACCAGTTGCATGGATGGTGTAAATTTTTCGTTTCAAAACGTCTTTCACATATTCGTCGACATCCTCTGACTTCGACTTCAAACGCAGCCTATGTTTTTGCAGTAAATCCGGCGCCGATTTCCCAGATTCTAAAGCGAGAGTCATTCTTGCCTTTGTCCGAGTTACGGTTTTCTCGGAAATGCCGCATGCGAGAGCAGTTCGCTGCAACATAATATTACATGAATATAAATTTAAATAGTGAAAATGATTAGTGTACCTGGATAATGGAAGTTAAAGGTAAACTTGGTCCCTGTTATCGCGTTCCCTCTCGAAATAATGCAGTATATTCATTAACATTACTTGAGTTTGGCTTTTCAAATATCGTTTATAAGCTAGATGTAATAGCTGCAACGCTATGTACCTCGGTAAAACCCGAAGGCATTTTGGTTTAACTCCTCGCCTTGGAAAAAGATTTTTAACTATACCCAATTTAGCAGTGTTTTAACATCGTCTTGAGCAAGAATGAATGAATATTGTATAAAGCTTTGTATATTCACTATCTAAAACCATCTTTAAACCTTCGCCGCCATTTTGTTTATGTGATGCCATTTGACCTTGGGAATGCCCAAGGCCGCCCACGTAGGAGACATCCGGTTTGACCTTGATGCTGACCTTGGGGCCTGCCATTGGAATGGGCCTTGGGCCTGGCCTTGGAGTTGACCTTGGGCTAGCCAAGGTCAGAACCAATATCTGTTCAGCGGTAAATTTGAATTTGAATAAGGGGCCCTAATGCTAACTTGTAAGACAGGTATAGGAACTTGTGTTAGGGTCTCCCCTTGTCGTCGCCCCCGTAACGGTAAATAGCATTCTAATAAATGGGCCCTACTGCTAACTTGTAAGACAGTTATAAGAACTTGTGTTAGGGTCTGTGTCCTCTTGTCGTGGCCCCCTTGGCTGAGGATAGCATTCTAATAAGGGGGCCCTAATGCTAACTTCTAAAACAGGTATAAGAACTTGCGTTCGGGACTGCGCCCTCTTGTCGTGGCCCCCTTGGCTGGAAATAGTATTCTAATAAGGGGGCCCTAATGCTAACTTGTAAGACTGGTATAAGAACTTGTGTTAGGGTATGCGCCCTCTTGTTGTAGCCCCCTGGACTGGAAATATTATAATAAGGGGTCCCTAATGTTTTCTCATAAGGCAAGTATAGGAACTTGTGTTAGGGTCTGTGCCCTCATGTCGGGGCCCCCTTGGCGTGAAATTTGAATTTGTCTGTTTGTGACGCCATCTAGTGGTGTTTTTTGTAAGAGAAGTTGATCCTGCACGTCTCTCTCTTTCTATCTATCTCTCTCTCTCTCACTCTCGTCTCTCTCCTCTACCTCGTATAACAAACAAATCACGCTCGATCAGATCAATCTCAATCAATCGGCCAAATCAATCTCAATCAATCAAATTATAACTTACTGCTTGCGAAAACCAGCTTACAGAAAAATACTAATTTGGTTTAACATACAGCTTTCTTGCTAAAACTAACCACAATTCAAAAACACCAAGTTGATTTAACTTACGTCATTCAATACCGGGTCTCAATTCACAAAATAGCAGCCCGCTTTAATTTACAGCGCGCAAAAACCAGTCTTCAAAAAATTAGCATGTAACACTATCGCCATGCTTTGCATACAATGATAAAATGATATATAACTAGCCTTGAAATTAGATCCGAATAGCAAAAATCTAATTACCTCGCTCACACTTATTGTAATTTCCGATCTAACCGTCCTTTTGCATTAATTGTAGCATTGTTAGTGCGACCTTGCTTGTTTGCTTATATGAATTTTTGTTTATTTACACGTACTTTAAAAAATTAAAAAATTATAAAAGTCAACATTTATTCAACAGTATTTTATATTGTGTATATACACACAAAATTCTACCTTCATATTATAAAGGTTAGCCTTCAACAGTACACATACAAAAATCACTTTAATATAAAACGAGTAATTAAGTACCTAATTAATTATCATATACATCAAAATGTATAACTGTTATGGTTAATACACGATTTAAAGCACGTGCGGACTTTAGTAGATATTTAAAAACAAAACAATGGGATCATTTTGATATTAAAAAGGTTAATCAATCGACCTTCTTATAGGTACGAATCGCACTAACCAGGCTGTGGTTAATGCGAAACGACAGGCAGATAGGGAATTACAATAACTGTGAGAGAGATAATGTCCAAAGGTCATAAAGGTAAGAATCGTACCAAAGAGGCTATCCTTTTGCAATTTATTTCTTGTGGTTATTAGTTTAATACCTATTATAACTAATCCTGAACCCTTGGATAACTGCTCCAATTTCCTGCAGCTTTTATCCTTTATAATACCTTTAATTTCTTGCATATAAACTTCGTTACTTTGCTCCTTGTCTCCTTGCGAGAAATTTACATTTTCTCTATTTTCTAAAGCTTTTAAATCTCCCACTGCATCTTCTATCTTAACAAAAGAATACCCACTAAATGTGCTAATTCCATTAGTTTTAAACGTAACAAATGGTTCCAGAGTTGTTAATGTAATTATATCTATGCCATTATAAGGAATAAAAATAAAACCGTCTCTATTTGGGCATCTCTATTTGCTTTAAAAAATGTATTTTTAACGTAACCTCTTAAAAATTAATCAGCTTTAGAACCAACAGTTTCTGCCAGAATTCCTACGATAGGATATTGCATTTTTTATTAATAACATAAGCATAAATATTATAAGTACCAAACAATGTCTTAAAATAGTTAATTGTACTGTCCCTAAACAGTAACATTTGTTGTTCTTTTTCAAATAGACTGCTGTGGTCTTCTTTTACTTCTTCCAATTCCACCGTACACTTCTTTGCAGATAATACATAAACTTTGGATGGAGGTTCTATTTCCTTAAGATAGTAGGGTTTTAGTTTGTTTGTTATATTGCTTCTTTTTCTTAAAACCTGGGGTATTACATTGCTTGTTGTAACGAGCCCATTTTCCCTATGTGACATAAGTACGAATCGAACTAACCAGGCTATAATTAGTGCGAACCTCACTCCTCGACTTCCGAAGATAAACGACCCTATGCGAACATTGCCGAGTGAGAGTAATTTTTGTATGTGTACTGTTGAAGGTAACCTTTATAATCTAAAATTTTGTGTGTGTATGCACAATATAAAATACTGATGAATGAATATTGACTTTTATAATCTCAAAGAGAAAGCATTTTTTAAAGTACGTGTAATTAAATAAAAATTCATATAAGCAAACCTGCAAGGTCGCACTAACAACGCTGCAGTTAATGCGAAAGGACAGTTAGATCGGAAATTACAATAAGTATGACCGAGGCAATTAGGTTTTTGCTATTCGGATCTAGTTTCAAGGCTAGTTATGTTTGTTATTGTATAGCTATTTAGGTAGTTTAAACGTTTTCAATATCGACTTTGGACGAGTCTTGTTTATAAATGTAGAGTCGTTTATATGTGAGAGGTTCTTTCCGTTACGAAATTCCTTGCATGTAAAATAATGTAGTGGACTGACACCGAGTTTGGTTATATTTGTCTGTTTGTTATTGTATAGGCATTTTACTAATTTAAATGCAAAACATATTTTTATCATTGTATGCAAAACGTGACAATAATGTTACACGGTAATCTGATTTCGTTTTTTGAAGATTGGTTTTGCACGCTGTAAGTTAAATCAACCTGTTATTCTTTGAAGTGAGAACTGGTTTGGCATGATGTAGGTTAAATCAAATTGAAGTTTTCGAATTGTGGTTCGTTTTAGCAAGAAAGTTGTAAGTTAAAACAAATCAGTATTCTTGAAAAATCTGCTTGTTTGATTTGATCGAGCGTGATTTGTTTGTTTGAGAAAGGGCCGAGAGAGACGAGGCATACGAAGTAGAGGAGAGAGGGAGACGTTCAGGATCAACTTCTATTACAGAAAATGTTCGTTAGTTTAAAAATACCGCTAGATGGCGTCACAAAAAGACAAATTTAAATTTCTCGCCAAGGAGGCCACGTGAGGAGGGCGCAGACCCTAACACAAGTTCCTATACTTGCCTTATGAGATAGCATTAGGGCCCCCTTATTATAATATTATTTCCAGCCCAGGAGGCCACGGCAAAAGGGCGCAGGCCCTAACACAAGTTCTTATACCTGTCTTACAAGTTAGCATTAGGTCCTCCTTATTAGAATACTAGTTCCAGCCAAGGGGGCCACGACAAGAGAACGCAGACCCTAACACAAGTTCTTATACCTGTCTTATAAGTTAGCATTAGGGTCCCCTTATTATAATACTATTTCTAGACAAGGGGGCCACGACAAGAGGGCCCAGACCCGAACACAAGTTCTTATACCTGTCTTACAAGTTAGCATTAGGGCCCTTTATTCAGATTCAAATCTCCCGCTGAACAGATTTTGGTTCTGACCTTGGCTAGCCCAAGCTCAACTCCAAAGCCAGGCCCAAGGCCAAGGGCAATTTCAATAACAGGCCCCAGGGTCAATATCAAGGTCAAACCCTAGGTCAGCACCGTGGGCGGTCTTGGGAATTCCCAAGGTCAAATGACGTCACAAAAACAAAATGGCGGCCAAGTTGTCTCCCTTCTACTTATTAATACGCAGATGGGATGTGGCAACCTTAAAATTGCTTCAGTAGCACTGATGTCATTTCGAGGTTAACATATTCAATTTTTTATCTAACAGATTTATGAACGTACAATTTGTCAAAATTATAATTTACATACAATTAAGCACTAATAAATCGTTCAATGCACAGATGAAAGCAGTTTGTTAAAAACGTTAATGGACTGAAACATTCAAAAACAAAATACTACATACGTTCATCCCTCCCCTGCACAGAGAAGTTCAACTTGGCTGTAATCACCTCCACGTTAGCGGTTCTCTGGGCGATTATTTCTCACGGCAGCGCTTACTCGGTAGTCAATCGCAGCAATTCCCAAGTGCCAAGTTCACTGACATTCAGCTTTCAACTAGCTGGTTTACGAATTTATAAAATCTATATACACAAACCCATCTCGAAAATCATTAATTCAGAGTCCGGGCCACATTAACTATTGCATCTGGTATTTACACGTATTACTATTATATATATATATATATATATATATATATATATATATATATATATAGGGTGAGTCATTAGTGCGCCGCCGGAAGATACTGGCTTTATTATTAAAAATGAAAAAAATGTTATAGCGCCGATCTATATCAGACTTAGATGTGCATCGAATAAAAATAGTTTCATCCCTATAGGGTGTTCCATAATTGCAGGACCGGACTCAGCTTTGCTTTGTTAAATGGAACCCTATATTTATTTAATTTTATTATTATTTGTCTTGTCGAATGCTAAAAAACGATATTTATTTTGTGGCGTTAGAGCATTTTTTCTTTAAAAAAGTGAAAATTTATACCTTTACTTAAATTGTTCTGAAAACTTTAATATTAACAGTAGAACTGTAAGGTTTGGCAGACGGGTAAACAAGACCTTGCTCTATCTTTTGACCTTCATACTTCCTGATTATACTATACTGGGTGTTTACAAAATATGGTCAATTTTTGAAAAATTGAAATGACCATAACTTTTGTTTTTTAAATGGAACACCCTGTATTTTATCATGTCATCGTGTTCTGTTTTTAATTCTCTTACTTTTTTATTAAGCATGTAATACACCTAACGTTACGCGTTCTCGAAATATTTAAGATTTGTTGCAAAATTAATAAAATAATCATGACTCTTGCTTTGGATATTTACAAATCGTAAATGTCTTGTTGACAATATGGTCCAATAAACACTAATGGACAAAGGTTTACTTCTTATTCGAGTTTTTAAAATCATAATTTTATAATATGGCAATAAGTGTAAAAAGGCGATCCAGTAGGCCTGCGATTTATGATTCCTGACGTTTGGCTTAAACGTCATTCACTAGTTCCTCAGTTTAGTGTGAAAAATGAAATTTTCACAAGATGAATGTATTGACATGGTCTACGCTTTGGGCGAAGGGGAAAGAAATTCATTTCTTGCTTCCAGAATTTATCAACAACGATTTCCTGAGCGCAGGCATCCTGATCCAACGATATTTGAAAAACTCAAAGAAAGATTTGAAAGAACAGGACATGTACAATACGAAAGAAAAGAACGAGAAAAAAGGGCTATAAACGAAGAAAACGTATTTGTGGTACTAACCAGTGTAATGGAAAATCCAAACGTTAGCACAAGAAACCTCAGTGCTGATTTAGGTATTAGTCAAACTAGTGTTTCCAAGATTACTCGAAAAAATAAATTTCATCCATACCATTTTCAACTAGTCCAAGAGCTGAATGCAAATGATTTTGAAAGACGCTTGGAATTCTCCCAGTGGGCACTGGATAGATTAGGACAGGACAATGATTTTTTTTAAACACATTTTGATGACCGACGAAGCAATCTTTCACAAAAATGGTTTGGTGAACAGGCATAATTTCCATTATTATGGCAATACAAATCCCCACGCTATTAGAAGAATAGATCATCAGCATCGCTGGTCTTTGAATGTGTGGGGCGGGATAGTAGGGAACCATATAATTGGGCCTTACTTTTTTGAAAGAAGCATTAATGGTCAAACCTATCTTGAATTTCTTCAAAATGAGTTACCTCCGCTCCTTGAAGAATTGCCGTTAGACATACGTCAAAGGATGTGGTTTCAGCAGGATGGTGCGCCTCCCCACTATAGTCGAATTGTTAGAGAACATCTAGACAGAACGTTTGCCAATAAATGGATTGGGGGAGGAGGGCCAGTAGGGTGGCCAACTCGGACTCCTGATCTGACAGAATTAGATTTTTTCCTGTGGGGTTATATTAAAAGCTTAGTATACCAAAAATCTCCTACCACCAAAGAAGATATGAAAATTAGAATACGGAATGCATTTCAAATGGTTAACCAAAATATGCTGCGAAATGTTGAAGATTCTTTTTTGAGGAGAATTCGCACCTGTTTCCAAGAAAATGGTGGACACATCGAGCATTTGATTTAGTTATAACTTATAATTTTCTCAATAATTTATGATTTTTCAAATACAAATTCTTTTGTTTGCTTTATTACTTTTTTATAGACCGTCCAGTTTGTCACTAAAACAGAACACGATGACATGACAAATTACAGGGTGTTCCATTTAAAAAACAAAAGTTATGGTCATTTCAATTTTTCAAAAATTGGCCATATCTTGTAAACACCCAGTATAGTATAATCAGGAAGTATGAAGGTCACAAGATAGAGCAAGCTCTTGTTTTCCGTCTGCCAAACCTTACAGTTCTACTGTTAATATTAAAGTCTGCAGAACGATTTAAGTAAAGGTATACATTTTCACTGTTTTAATGAAAAAATGCTCTAACTTGGCAACGCCACAAAATAAATTTAAAAACGAAGTACTGTTTTTTAGCATTCAACAAGACAAATAATAGTAAAATTAAATAAATATAGGGGGCTATAACATTTTTTTTATTTTTAATAATAAAGCCAGGATCTTCCGACGGCGCACTAATGACTCACCCTGTATATATATATATATATATATATATATGTATTAGCAAAAGTTCAATATACAGTGAGTTCTTTGTCTATTAAATTGGCTGATATTATACGCGGTGGCTGGTATGCTTCTACAATAACTAATGTTATGTTAATCCACAATAAGCGTTTAATAATGCACCGATAGGGTGCACTTGATTAAACACAACCCCCTTCACGAAATTCGTAACTGACACCGAAGGTCTGGTAATTCGATACAATCCCTGGTGAGTTGAATAGGTGCTTGGATACAAAATCCCCTCTCACAAAATCTTTACTGTTCCCCAAGGCCGATACGTCACAGC
The DNA here is from genome assembly GCA_036346205.1 of Vesta saturnalis. Taxonomy (NCBI): domain Eukaryota; kingdom Metazoa; phylum Arthropoda; class Insecta; order Coleoptera; family Lampyridae; genus Vesta; species Vesta saturnalis. The sequence goes on from JARFJB010000218.1 coordinate 5,577,368, forward strand.
CCCGCGCATAAGCCTACGTGCTTAACTCGACGACGTCCAATTGAAGACTCTCCAGTTAATTGCAAAAAAGAAACCTCTTTCCCCTCTGCACTTACATATTCTCTACCTCTTGCACCACATTGTTTTAACATCAAGCTTTCACATAGAAGCTGCATTGCAGCTTTCAAATAACCAACGGAATTGTCTCACAAATAATATCGTGCACTTAATTTTGTTATCAGGACATATTGTCGTTCAGATGAATTTTGCCAACTTCTGCAATGCAATCCTCAACTAAAAACAAACCGGTGTACTTTGTATCGAAAGCCTTCTGGCACCAATTTCCAAACTGTACCTCGATTGACGTTAACGCGATACAAAAGCAACTTAATACCTGTATCTCATATTTCTCCAAACTCTATTTTAATTTTACTCAACAACAAATTGCGCTTTTAATTTTAAAACTTGGAAAACTTGTGTGACAATTACCATTCCAATTAAATTAGCACTAACAAAGAAAACATTTTAGATTCAATACCAAAGTTTTAATTAGAACTGCAATATTAATTTTATTCAAGCTCAATTTTAATTCTTAATTTATGATCATTTCAATATAAAAAAATTCGATACCGTGAAAGCGAGAAAAGAAAAAAAATAAGACACTCAAACAACCCTACATAACAGAATTTGCTTTACGTAATATATTAACGGTTTTATGTCTAACTTCATTCGCAACATCAAAAGATAAAGGCTTAATAGAGTTCTCAGTATTGGAAATTATATCTTCAAACTCTTGGTGTTATTGCAAAATTTCCGCCCTTAGAAAACTCTTAATAGCATCATCTGAAAAAATATGATCAGAACGGTTTATAAATGTCTTTTTATCAAAATATTGTCTATTATATTATTGCTTAATAATATTTCATTAATTATTTATCAATTATTAGTTATTCTTTACTAAAATTAGGTTCTATCGTTGGCTTTATACGTTTATCAAACTGTTATATTAATTTATCCTTACGTTTGCGTTTGTATCCTTTTCATATTTCATACGTTTCTTCTAACATCTGAAGCAGTTCTTATAGATATTACTATTTACTGAGGACGACAACTGTAATTGTTATCGAAACGTACCGTCAAATGAGGATATATGGGACACTACGGGTTATATGGGACGCCACTGCATATTTTTAAATATCCCGCGATAAATTAATTCTGTGGTATCAATTGACAAGAATGACAAGTAGTTTAGATTACCGATGATCACAGCTTTAAGTAAAGGTACTGATTTTCACTTTATATTACCAGGTAAGCTTTAAAAAAATCTTGAAAATATCAGAACTATTTGTCATTTTAACTTCCGCTAAGAGTCTCGCCTGCACAGGGTAAGGTGTAACAGTTATGAATTCGTTTCTGTGGAATGAATATTAGTGCATAACCTCATAAACAAAACCCATATCTTGTTTTTTTTTACAATTTAATATTTTACCTTATTTGCAATATTTACTAAAAAGACGTGTTTTTCAGGGTTATATGGGACAAGATAATAAGCATGCCTAGAAAACATATCCACAAGTTGGGAACTCCACTTCGAAGAAACTATACACTAGAAAACTTAGATCGGGCTTTGGAAGCCGTCGTAGATCGAGGTATGTCTTTTCGACAGGCCGCTGAAGTTTATCAAGTGCCCCGTAACACAATATTTCGACGCTACAGTGGACAGAATTCGGACAGACTTGGGAGGCCCCCAGTATTAAATGTGTTGGAGGAGAGAAAAATTGTTTCAGCTATGTTAAAAGCTGCAGAGTTTGGCTACCCATTCACCGACACGGTACTCCAATCATTTGTTCAGGAATACTTGAACCGAAAGGGTGTGAACACACTGTTTAATGATAATTTGCCAGGACCGGAGTGGGTGAAAAATTTTTTGAATAGAAATCCACAACTAAAAAGAAGAAATTCGGAAAACATCAAGCGCTCAAGGGCCGATCTTAGCCCTGAAGTAATAAATTATTTTAATGAATTGGAAATTACACTAGCTAATGTTTCGCCAGAAAATATTGTCAATTATGACAAGACGAATTTCGCAGATGATCCGGGGAAGAAAAAAGTTTTGGTAAGGCGTGGGGCCAAGCATGCGTACAGAGTGTTAGACACATCAAAAAGTCCAGTGTCCGTGTTGTTCGTAGGTGCTGCAAATGGGGATTTGTTGCCACCTTACATCGTGTATAAATCCAAAAATTTATACCCCGATTGGATGCAGAAGGGTCCTGATGGGGCTTGCTATAACAGATCATCCTCAGGATGGTTTGACGCCATCATCTTTGAAGATTGGTTCAATAGAATAGCTAAACCATATTTTCGCAAGAAGCAAGGCAGAAAAATTATCCTAGGTGATAACCTTGGAAGTCACTTATCGTTCAATGTCCTCAAATTTTGTGAAGAAAACGATGTACAATTTGTCCTTCTACCCCCCAATAGTACTCATGTGTGCCAACCCTTGGACGTGGCAGTATTTCGCACGGTTAAAGCTAAGTGGAGGGAAATATTAATGCCGTGGAAGGCAATAAATGCAGGCTGTGTACCTAAGACTGACTTCCCAAGATTACTAAGACAAACGATCCAATCATCCAATATAGATAAGAATATAAGAGCAGGTTTTGAGACCTGCGGAATAATACCGTTAAATCCTAGAAAGGTCTTGGATAAAGTAATTCCGAAAGGTCCTCCAACAGTTGCAAGACAAGCCTTGGAAGACAGCTTTACGGAAATTATGAGCACGGTCACACAACTTAATCAGCCCAAGAAAATTACCCGAAAATTAATGTACCAGCAGGAAAAGGAATAGTCTCTGCAGATTCGCCACCCGAAGACGAATCATTCTAAAATGGTGCCGTTGTTGTAACAAAAAAAGCGCCAGTAGAAAATACTAAAAAACGCTTCGAAATATCCGATACTGATGCTCTGGAAGCTGGCCCATCGGGACAAACTAACTCATTCGACGACAGTAGTGACGAAGTAAAATGTAAATCTGTAGAGGATCGTTCAGTTAAGGTAAACTTCACAGAGGCCTATATACTTGAAATTAATGAATTCGTGATCGTTAGTTTTATTTACGACAAAACTTCTAAGAAAGAGAAATCCAAACAATTTATCGCCCAAGTATTAAAGGTAGGTAAAAAAGTGTATACAGTCTCTTGTTTAAGAAGTTATCATGGTAAAAGCAATGTCTTTGTGTTTCCCACCGTTCCTAATGTGATTGACGTAAAAAGAGAGCAAATTTTGTATGTATTGCAACCACCCTCTATCGTTAGGGGTGTCCATACATTTTTGACTGATGTTTTGTAATGTTAAAATTATGTTTTCCTAGAGACTTTAATATTTTTCACACTGTAATATGCAAAATTTTCTTAATAAAATGTTTAAAATGGGACGCTATTTTTATTCGTCAATTATAATTAATCTGATGTTTGTTTTTTGTGATTATATTTTTTTTTTACATTAAATGTGTCCCATATAAACCATCTACGTTCCTAATTTGGGACAAACTAAATTTTTACTGTATTTTTCACTTAAAACATCAAACTGTCCCATATATCCCCAACTAGAGGGTTATATGGGACAGTAGAAAAACTTTAACAAAAATACATACATCCAAATGTTCTAATTGTGAATTGTGACCATTTACTACGATACTATAGCTAATGTCGAATATAACACATTAATTATTTTTTTTAATTAGTACCAAAAAAGATATTTAATAAAACCTTTAAAAATTGTCCCATATATGCAGTGGCGAAACTACTACATTTTTATGGTGGGGGGCAGGCCCCACGGGCTCTTTTTGGGGAGGGTGCGTATAAAAATTTTGTTGGGGCCTACACACCACTTTTTTATAGATGCATGCGCATGAAAACTACGTCAATCTTGTTTTCACTCTCAATTTTAAACAGTTTTGGTTTTCATCATCATGGTTTGTCATATACCTACTTTAAGTAAAAGACTTTCTTGTTTTCACATTTTATTTAGGAAATATAACATATAAGTATGAATAAAAAAAACTTCAAACTAATTTTAGTTTTCTATCTGTTTTTATAAAAACAGAGAGAACTTGTTCAGCCGACAATTTCTGCTTAACTAAAGCATTTTCGATACAGAGAAGTGATAAATTTGAAAATCTATCTTGTACCATTGTGGTTCTCAGCCATGTTTTTATCCGCCTCATAGCGGCGAAACTTCTTTCGCAACCAGCTGAACTGATTGGAAGGCCTACAGCAATTTGTAGTAATTTGTAAAGATTTGGAATCAGATCCCCCTTCACTTGAACTTTCTGATAACTGGCGACGAACTCAAATGCTTGATCCAAATCTAGCTTCATAAAGGAATCAATCGATCTTGCAAGGGGAAGATTTTCAAATCGTTTTTTCATATTGCCAATCACGTTGTCCATGACTTGGAAGTAAATGTTGACTTTCCAGTATTCGGGAGCTGTAGTTCCTGCAGGTATGTCGATCAGAGATGATTTACCCAGGGTTGAGTCAGATAGATATTCATTAAGCCTTTGTGGTTGCATCCGTTTTTTTGAAATCCTTAAAGGCTCCAAACAAATGTCTTGTTCTCCTGAGAATTTTTCTATTTCACTCCACAGGTCCTCAAATTTGTTCCTCTTCTCTTCAAAGCTACTTATAGTGCTATCTATGATATCACTAGCCTGACCTAGTGTGGCATCTTTTCTCTGAAAATATTTACTCAGTACATTTGCGACCATTAACACTGAATGGAAGACGAACAAACAAACGATAAATTGTGGCTTTATCATTGATGCCTGTATTCCAAGTGCTTCTACAGAATTTTGTCTCGCCCTTGTTCAATTTCCTCATCCAGAGCATTTCGAATTGCTTGGAAATTTTTCAAAAGGATTTGCAATTTTCATATCGACAACTCCACCTGGTACTGCTAAGACTTCCCATTTCGCCCCCCGACTTTATACCTAGAGCATCACGGGCGTTTATGAGATGAGAGTGATGACCGGGTTGAGAAAAGTGAACGTATATTGCCTCCAGAGTGTTGAAAAATGCAGCTGCAGTAGACACCTTAGCACAACTGTCGACAATTACCAAGTTCATCCTGTGTGCCAAGCAATGAAAGTAAATGGCTTGTGGATGATCCTCCCTTATTTTGGCTTGCAGTCCTTGGTGTTTCCCAGACATAACACTGGCTCCATCATAAGATTGGCCAATTAATATGGCGTTATTCAACAAACTGCATTTACTTAGACACTTTTTAATAAGTATGTTTAAACTCTCGACATCTCTAGAAGAAGAACAATCTACGAAACCAAGAAAACGTTCCTCAACTTTCAAGCCTACGGTATATCTAATTGCCACGGACAATTGTTCTTGTTTGTAGCACCTAGCTTCATCAACCATTATCGAAAAAAAACCACATTGCCGCACTTCTTCTACAATCTGTTCAATAATAAGTTGAGATGCGATGCTTATTATTTCATTTTGTATTTTGGAACTGCAATAACTGATATGTCTGTCTAGATGCATCGAAAAATTCGTGTCATGTTTTGCCATAAGTTCACCCAACTCCAGAAAATTTCCTCGGTTAGTAGATGTTGCGTCTTCTCGGTGTCCTCGAGTGGCAGCCCTTGACGTGTCAAGTATAAAATCATGTCGATTAATTTTATCATATAATCTCGGTTTTGTATTATCATTTCTTCATGTTGTATGGTTAGCTTCTTATGAACATCTCCGGCCTTCATGGAATGCTTGTAGCTTACAAACCTTTGCATACAGTCACTGTGAGCCAAAGAGGTGTCATGTTTTTCAGCGACTCACTTAGTTTCCTCCAATTACTGAACCTATTAATCGAAAACTTTTCATTTTGATCTCGAATATTTGCAGAATGCCGAAAATGTCTGCAGACAAAGCAGAACGCTTTATCTAACTTCACACTATATTCAAGCCACTTATAAGTGTCAAAGAATTGAGACGAAAACGATCTCCGTCTATCTCCAAATGAACTTTTGGAAAAACAACCTTGGGCCCCTTGGCTGCGAAGGACCACTTTCAAGAGTTCCCAGATCTTGATCTTCTGGATCATTACGTCCTCTTTGATTTGTTTCTGCAGATGTAAAAACATCGGATGTTTTGTTACCTTGCCCTTCTTCAGCGGCTTTATTTACATCTTCTCGTATGCCTCCACCAACATTTTCTATATTTGAAGTTGAAGATTGTGTTAAATCACAAGCTATCTCAATATTTGTTGTTGAGTCACATACTGGAGTAGACGTTTGCCTTGTCTCAGTCTCATCTTTGTCAGGTTGATTTGTAGCAGATTTGAAAACGATCGTATGTCTTTGAATTTCTTCATGTTCAAACCGCCCACAATCTGCAATCTGCAACGCAAACAAAAACAAATTTATAAACACCGAAGCTAACTGCTCGGACACTGATGGGGAAACAAGTAAAAGGCGTGAAAGAAAGTACAAATCAAAATCCCTTTGCAGTTTTAACTTTAAACTATTATTATTATTATTAGCTGAAACTTGTGATTCAATCTTTCCTTTTTTTTTCACCCATCAAAATTTTAACATCTTATAATACTCTAAAACAAACATACAAATAAGTAAAATTACCTTAGTGCTTAGTTGTTTGTGGCAGTTGGCCTTGGCAGTGGCTATTTGTTTGCTTTGATGTTTTATTTTACACAGCACAATGCTGTCAGCACAGAAGACTCAGAACATGGAACACCGAACACAGGTTATATTGGCACTTGGCTCATAATAATAATAATATTACATAAAACATTAAACATAACTATAACAAGTACTAACCCCATGAATTCATCGTGCCTTGCAGCGTTGCTTATATAGGTACCGATGACGCAAGCAACCCTTCTCGAATCTTCTAGAAGTTCGATGACTAATAATTTACGTAAGCTGCGTCTGCCGAGGCATCGTAATTATGATTCATACATCTAGATTGTTTGGAATAATGAGTCACCATTTCCGGTATGTTACACTATTTTTAAGTTTCAAGTCTCGCTTCCTTTATAAAAAGTTATCTTTTAGAATGTTAATGTAAACTGTATGTAAACTAATCTAATCTACTAATCTTTGCGGCGTCTTTATGCTTGCTGGGTTTACTACATCGTGAAAGAGGAACTATACATGCTATTGTTTATGCATCAAGACTCAAGGCATATCAGTATCATGAACCAAAACAATTCCAAGAGCAGCACAGTCACAGTCTACCGCCGCCGCGCCGCTTAGCTAAACAAATATTATTTCACCGATACAACTTATGCTCGAATGACGAATATTCTAATGTCCTTACATAATAAATAATAATTAATAATTGTACTTATCACTATGTCACTATTACTACTCGTTTGTTTATCGCAATGGTTTAAGATTTAACGAATTAAGTTGTTAGATGGAATTTAAGATAAGAATGAAAAATGGGGAAGTGCTCCGTTTTTCTGGGGTGTGTCACGGCTTGCCTGGGGTGTGCCTGGCACACCTTGCACCCCCCCTAGTTTCGCCACTGCATATATCCCCACTTGACGGTACCTACAGATTTATATAAAATATAAATAGAAAAGCACGCCAATTAAAAACCCAAAAGCAAAGTATTTTAATTAAGCTTATCGTTGGATAATATATAGCTCTAAAAAGATGCTTCAAACTGAAAATCTACATACCTCTTGTGATGATTTTGAAATAAAAAAGTATAAATATCTTTTTTTAAAGATAATTGACTTTAATTTTTTTTTCGTTGAGTAATAAATGAGTGTAGAAAACTTTTTTATGCACGCTCTAACGTAGTTTTGTAAAGATGTGGAGAATTATTAATTCTGGATCTAAAACTAAGACTAACTAAGCCACATATTAATAAAAACCCGTCGGCGGAGTTCGTAGGATAAACTTGGTAACGATAGATCTACAGTACACAGTAAGCTCTACAAGGTAAACTGAATAGAAAAGGCCATTCATATTTCGTAAGTTAGGGAAGACTTATTGGGTTTCTATTAGTGTCTGTTGGCATACCTATCATCCCGTTGTGAGCACAGGTATTTTACTAGCATGTACAGTCCGCGCGGCCAAAGAATGCCTGAACGTTGGATGCGCATTCGTCCAACTTCAAGTCTCTTAAGCGCGGCATATCAGTGGCGTCGCCACCAAAAGCGCGTTCCGTTTATTATCATGTATTACACTAATTAATTATTTATTTCTGTTATTAATTTACATACGTACTTGTTAATTTAACTTTATTACAATTATTGCAACAAAACGACATTGAACCATTTTGTGTCCTATGTGAATTTTAAAGCTCATAATACTCAAATTTATTAGACAAATATGTATAAACAACAAATACATTGTAAAATAAATAAGTAGTTTTGCGGCCCATGTAATGCTAATGGCATGTGCTTATATTCTCATTAAAGAAATCCTAATAGTTGACATTCCTTAGTATCATTAACAACAGATTAGCAAATATTCAAAAATGTTTTTATTAGTTAGTTCGTTTTCAACTGTGATTTAAAAGCGAGTGTAGAAATATGAGTTCTACATTGGGAAAAAGTGGACAAGTAATAAGTGATCAAACGCGTGAGGTGATATGTAATGTGTACAGTTATTTGAAAAACTTACACCCCACGTATACCTTGAAACAATTAAAAGAAACCGTGTCTGAAGCAACAAAAGTGTCTGTTAGATCAGTGGCAAATATCATTAAAGAGGGCGAAGGTCCAACAGAAGAGGGAAAACCAAGATTTTCAACTCCAGGCAAGAAACGCCCTCGTCCGTCTCCTGTGGCCGACTTGGAAGATTTCGAAAAGAGCCTTTTTCGCAATATAGTATATAATTTTTACAAGACCGAGGGTGCACGGGTGACAATTCCTGCTCTACGCGAGAAACTCCACAATGACTTAGGTTGGCACGGTGGTGCTACAACTTTATGTGTTATATTAAAAGACCTGGGATTTCAATGCCATCGAACTGAGAATAATAGAAAACTTTTAATAGAGAAGAACGATACAAGGGCTCTAAGAATTACTTACTTACAAAAAATTCAATTCTACCGAGAATTAAATCGACCAATTATCTACATGGACGAACATATGTTCATAGTGGACACACAATCAACGTCGTGGAGTGATGGCACAACTAACGGACTGCTGTCTGCAATTTCCAAAGGACCAAGAATGATTGTGGTACATGCAGGAGGTGAAATGGGTTTTTTACCAGGTTGTAGTCTGATTTTAAATCAGGAACTAGCAGCGGAGACTATCACGACGAGATGAATGGTAGCAACTACGAAAAATGGTTACGTGAGAAACTTTTACCAAACTTGCCTCCACAATCGGTTTTGGTTATTGATAATGCGCCGTACCATAATGTTCAGGTGGATCGTGCTCCAACAAGTAATTCGAAAAAGGCAGATATGGTGAAGTGGTTAATAGAGCAAAACATACCGTTCACTCCTTTGATGTACAGACCACAACTTTATGAAATAATTAAGCTACACAAAAAGGAACATATAATGTACAAGTTTGATTGTAAATTAAGTAATGAAGGACATACGGTGCTGCGACTACCTCGCTATCACTCGGACTTGAGTTGATTTGGGTTCAAGTGAAAAATAATGTTGCAAAGAGAAATACCACCTTTAACTTCAACCACGTTAGAAGATTGTTGGAAGAAGAATTAGCGGCTGTTACTCAAGAAAACTGGCAAAAGTGCTGTAAGAAGGTAATCGACCAGGAAAAAAAATATTTAGAGAACGAAATACTGATTGACGTACAAGTCGAAAAACTGGTGATAAATTTGGAGGACGAGTCAGAAACTCAAAGTGGCTGGTCTAGTGATGAATGATTGTGACTTATTTGTTAGTAGTATTTAATATTATTATAGCAGGTAATTATCGCCGTTTGAGTAACTTTTCCCCAAAGTGTATGGAAATATAAAAATTGATTACCTAAGAAATATCATAATTTTTTTAAATCCTGAATAATACTCTTAAAATACAGCCTATTCTGTGTCTATAATTAAAAATCGAACTTATACTTTTTTGATTTTCATAAACGATTAAACTGCTGTGTTCATTTGTAATTCAAATATAAAATTTATTACTTGTCAACATGGTTATTTTTTTATTTTATAAATGTTTAAACTATTACTGTTCATATGTAATTCAAATAAATAAAATATTTTAAAATTTCTTGTAGTTTGGTGACGAATAATTGAAAATGCGACACCGACGCCACTGGTAATGCTTTCAGTCGCTACTGCGTTAACGAGTGCGGCCGAATGCACGAACATCCATGCGCGACACGAGGCATTCTTTGGCCGCGCGGTCCGCGGACGTAATAAATGTTTATGTAGTACAGAAAGTCTCTATCTAACAACGTTCCTCCGTTGTTATTTTTACATCCAATATTTACATAGGTATAGGAAGGGTAAAAATGAGACTATTCATGATCGAACGTTCTCTAGAGAAAGAAAGAAAAGTCACGTTTGAGTTTTATTATTTTGATTAGGTGAATAATTAAAAACAAGGCTGTACTTTGGACATTTTCATATAAACAAAAATGTGATAAATTTAAAATATCCCTATTCATACTTACTAATGCCATCTCATAACCGAGAACACATGATGTAGATACGTAAAACGTTATCTCATTACCTTATTACACTTTGCTAATGGCATAAAACTCACGTGCTAGTCACATCAGTTTAGAAGAATAAGTAAGAAACAACACTACACTTTGTACATTTTAAATACAGGAAAGCGTAGAAGGGCCAGCGAGCTTTTTTTTAATAATTGATCAATCTAATTGTACCTATCTGTAAATTACATGCTAGATCAGTAAATTCCCAGTTAGAAAATTCTCAGATAAACCTAAAAAATAATTCAATTGCTAGATCTATCTCTAAATTCCCGGAAAGATGCGATATGTAAATTTCCACATCTAAACAAGATTACTTATCGTCTAAAAAAATAGTGTTTTTAAGACTTCTGCTGACATTTAGCTGTTATACATAATTCTTATTTGTTATTGGAAAATGAATTAAAAATAGATACAAAGACACAAAATTTCCAAATTCAATCCTATACTTGAAATTCAAAGTTTCCCGCTACAATTTAGTAATTTTTTTATGTAACCAAAGTCACTAACATTTCTGAAATCATCATCTTTCTCTAAAATTGCAATTCCTTGTTTAGAAAGATGGCAGACAACAAGTTATATGAAGTATTGGGCGTTAGTAGATCATCTTCAGATGGAGAAATTAAGAAAGTAAGTACCTTTCCGATTCCCTAAAAATTCCCGTATTTAAAAGAACATTACAATATATGCCAAACATACACTTATCAAAATTACATCGGCACGCTTTGTGGTTACATGTAAAAATTTTTAGGCATATAGAAAACTCGCAAAAGAATTTCATCCTGACAAAAACCCTGAAGAGGGTCATCGTTTTAAAGAAATTTCTTATGCGTATGAAGTTTTATCAGATCCCAAAAAACGTCAAGTTTATGACAAATATGGCTTGAAGGGTATGCAAGAAGGGGGAATGCAAGATGGTGGATTTGGTGGTGCAGAAGATCTATTATCACGCATTTTTGGAAATGATCTGTTTGGTGGGTTTGGTATGGGTGGTATGCGTAGAAGACAACGAGGTGAAGATACTGTGCATCCTTTAAAAGTTACATTAGATGATATGTATAATGGAAAAACTGCAAAATTACAGCTCAGTAAGAATGTGATATGCCTTACATGTAATGGAAAGGGTAGTAAGAGTGATGTCGCAACGACTTGTCGTTCATGTAAAGGTAGCGGCATTAAAGTTAGTTATAGACAGTTAGGACCAACAATGACTCAGCAAATGCAATCTCGTTGCCCACAGTGTTTAGGAGAAGGTGAAATTATTAGTGAGAAAGATCGTTGTGGTACATGTCGTGGTAGAAAGGTTTGTAATGAAACTAAGATAATAGAAGTTCATGTTGATAAAGGTAAAAGAGTTAACAACCATAACAATCGTAAATATTAATTTTTTTGTGTGTTCAGGAATGAAACAGAATCAAAAAATCTTTTTCCGTGGTGAAGGTGATCAGCAACCAGATATTGAACCAGGGGATGTTGTAATTATTTTGCAGCAGAAGCCTCACGAAAAATTTCAAAGAAATGGGAATGATTTACATCTTAATCATACAATCACTGTAACTGAGGCTTTATGTGGATTTTCTTTTGTAGTTCATCAATTAGATGGAAGAGATTTATTAATCAAGCATAATCCTGGTGAGGTTGTTAAACCAGGTGAGGTACGAATGATACCTGGTGAAGGCATGCCTCATTATAAAAATCCTTTTGAAAAGGGTAATATGTATGTTACTTTTGAAGTGCGTTTTCCCGATAATCATTTTGCTAATGAAATGCAATTAAAAGAATTAGAAAATGCTTTACCTCCACGTATTCCATTTACAATGCCAACTGGTGAGCATGTTGAGGAAGTTGATATGCACGACTATGATCCGAATGATAAAAATGCGGGTGCTGGACGTGGTGAAGCTTATGATAGTGATGAAGAACATGTTCATGCAGGTCCAGGTGTACAATGTGCACATCAATAAAATTGATATACTAGTTAATTGTTGACCTGCTGCTTTCTAAATAAGGATCGGAATTATCTATTGATGGACTCCGTGTTGAACCACATATAATCTTGTTTCATCAGAAATTTTTAGACATTTTAGTCAATTATATATACACAATTCTTTATTTTTGAATTTTTTTAAGTATGGTTAGCTGAGACAAATGTTCAATTTATGTAGAAGGGATTTTGTTTGTGACTTTCTAGATAAATTATTTTACTGTATAAATTAACAAACAAAAAGAAATAATTTACTTTGTATTCCAGTTTTTGGTTTTGCATGAAGGTGCATGTTTGCCTAAATTCATTCCTAAGCTTTACTATCAATTTTCCTAGCATTCATTACAATTACTACATCTAGTTTTTTTTTATTTGTATTTTGAACTAATGAAATTTGGGGAACTTTGATGTTTTTTGTTATTGAGTTTAGCGTAACATGATTTCATGGAAATTCTTACTTTAGCTTGAATGTAAACCGATTATTTGCAATGGTATAGGTAAACACATGGACGATTGTACTGTAAAAATACTTTTTATATTAATATCAATATAAACTTTTCTTTTCGTAAATGCTATGATTGTTAAGTAGAATTAATTGCAGCTAAGAGAATTGTTTAAAGTATTGGCAAATTGTCACCTACTGGTAATTTAGAATTAATAAATTGGAATTATAACTGGATTTTAATGTTTTACATTTCCAAACCTCATTTGAGTAGAGTTTAATGTGCATATTGTTTTTGTGAAAAATCGATTATGATTTTTTAGAGGTTCTGTATATTTTGAGTGTTTTTAAGAGGATCTAAACTATTTTCAACATATTTCGTATAGGAGTCTAACTTTATATTAATAAGTGCTGGACAACTCAGTACAATCAAATTGGTTTGTAAAGGTTCTTTATAAACTACCTTTTATCAATATTGTAAACCATCAATTTTGAAGCAAAAATCATAGAAATCTTAAAAATTTTTATCTTTTTTGGGTTTTTTTATGGTGTTTTTTTATTTGTTATAAAACTGTTTAAGAAATCTTCATTTTAGATTAAGACAAGTTTTGTCAGACAATTTTTCGTAGTGCAGTGCATTGGAAGGCTTCTTGAAGGACCTATACCACTGTGATGCTAGCTTAGCTACTGAAAATGTTATTGATTTTATTTGTGTGGTATGTGAATATATTTTGATTTAATGCATAAATGAATTTTTGGAGTGTATTTTTATACGTTTAAGTACACATTTGCATGTAGAGCTTATGTTATTCTGCTTGGTGAAAAAGTTAGTTAAGTGGGTCTAAGCAAATACGTTCTATGCCCAACTTTCTAATTGCATAAGGTAAGTAATATGGATCTCTACAAAAGAATGTGTCATTAACACATTTGCCCAAGTTAACTCTGGTTTAAGAAAATTATTGCTTCCGGTGATTCACAGCTTTTTCGTTTGTGCTCGTACATTTTGTGCCCACTATTGTCTCGTGATTGCCAGCTGATTCTGTGAACATCATTTCTTTCTTGTGTATCCACGCACTACTTCACTGTCACCGTTAACATCGAGGTCATTTTATTTTTAACACATTTGTTTTTTTCTACCGAACATGGAAAGTGATTGGAATTTGCTATTTAGTTCAGAAAATGAAGCTGTAGAACACAGTGGCAGTGATTCAGAGATTGATGCTACGTCAAAGGAAGAGAGTAGTAATGAAGACACTGTTGCTTTAGCTCTGCAATGGTTTCGTGTACAACAAGAAAATTCCCACCCCGCCATTTTCCCCTTCACTGAAAATCCCCGTATAAGAAATATTGATATTAGCAATTACAGTTGCCTAAATTTCTTCATCCTTTTTTTTTAAACAGTTGATCCAATGTTTTGTGAATGAGATAAATAGATATGCAGACTCATAGGGTAAGTCCCGGAGAGATGGACCACCTTTTTTATTTGGTCACTATATGTACCCGAATAATACTTGCACATAAGATTAAAAATGTCAAATACTGTACGGTAGTAAAGGCTAGTCACTCTATGTTTAAACAGAAAACGGATAAAATGTTTATAAAAAAATTACTACTTGTCCATCTCACCATGAGAGTCAGGGTGAGTTGGACCACGTCCTTGGGAGAGATGGACCTATAAGATTTAATGGTAAATATAGGAAGATGTAGTGCAGAAACAATTTTTTTATTCTTAAAAAGTTACAACATAAAATAAAAAGACATAACTGTTCAAACATATTTTTTGTATAATTTAAGGTTTTCTTCTTGCGCAGTTTTCACATGTGTGTTCAAAACAAGAACAGCTTTCATGGAACCAACAATTACAGGAGGTACATTTAACCCAGCCTAGAACTAGTTGTTTCGGAGTATATTTCGCCACAACCGATACATTCGCTTTCATTAAAATCGTCAAGAATTTCATAATTATCTTCAGTATACACAATCTCGTCATCCTCTGACTCGGATGAAGTTGACAGAAGATATTTCTTTTTTAAACGTTTCTTTTTTTTTCTTTTCTATTTTTGTATCTATATTTTCCTTGTCTAATTTTCCCAGATTTTTTGGCTTTTTAAGGTTTCTCTTTTGAAATTGATGGAACAGGTTTCTTTGTTTCTTTTGTAACATTTTGGCTCTTCAGCTTTTTCTTTTCTAGCCTCTCTGCTCTTTTGGTTTCGCCTTCTCTTTCATTTTCTATTTTTTGACAGCAATGTTGTCTGGAGAATGTAAAATAATGGCTACTGTTGACGATTTTCTTTTTTTTTTCTATTTGTACGATTGGTACGGGATGAGTAGAATCTACCATTTTACCCGGAGTGATTTCTGAATTTTGGGTCGTGCTAGGTGTTTCAAGGGAATCTGATTCTACTACTTCGATAGTGTTATTAACTTGATTATTTTGAATTTCTACCTCCTGCTCTTGTTCGGTCAAATTAGACACAGTTTGATCGGGTTCTAATACTTCCGCAATATTATTAAGTTGATCATTATGAATTTCTGTCTCCTGCTCATGTTCGGTCAAATTAGAAATACTTTCTTCAGTTAGATAAGCATAGCTAGGTATTGCGTTTCGATCGAAAGGTATAATACCAGCTGCTCTAAACCCATTCACTCCATTATCTAGGTTGGCCGATTTTGACCAGGACGAGGAAAGCAAAGTACCGAACTGCAGTCTGGTTATCTTCTTTGATGGGTGTGTCTTTATAAAATGATTCGTAGCAATGTTGAAATTGCTCTTAAGCAACTTAAACAATGAACGATCTAGCGGTTATAACCAGTGCGTGGTATGAGGTGGGAAACTCATCAAAATAATTTGATTCTCTTCTGTGAACTCCAACATTTCTAAAGAGCTGGTATGCGACGTGTGACCATCGACAACTAGAAGAACTTTACCCTCCGGCTTTCTTGGATAAAAGCGCGATTTCAACCAATCGAGAAATATTTCAGAATTGACATATGAAGACTTTGGTGACATAACAACTTCTGATCCAGGTGGTATTCCGTCTTCATACTCTAATTTTTTGTTCTTCCCCTTGAGTATGCAGTAAGGTGGAAGATAATGCTCCTTCTCCATTGCAGCATGCAAAACTGAAATGGTCTCCCCTCTCTCACCATAGGTAATCGTGGTTACATTTTTTGAACCTTTTATTGCAACATCTGACGGCTTATTGTTTAATTGGAGACCGGTCTCATCCATATTAAATATATTACCGGGTTTCTCAAATAATGCGTTATCTTCCAAAACTTTTTCGAGTAAATTATAAAAATTATTTACGTCCTTCTCGTTCATGCCTTCTGCTCGGGCTAACGATACACCAGATTTTCTAATTGACAATTTGGAATTTTTATTCATAAATGATTGTAGCCAATCATAGCCAGTTTTTGTTGTCTCCTTGTTAAATCTACGAGGACGTTTCAACCGTTCTGCTAACTCATATGCCATAATACTAACAGAATCCCTACAAGGTGTAAACCCTTTTGCTTGGAGTTTTTGAATATGCAAAACCATTTTTGCCTCAGTTTCTCTTCCCAAAATAGACGGAGGTCCCATTCCACGTTTCTCAAACAAGTTTTGTTTAAGTCGACTCTTAAATGTAGTTTTAGGGATCCCGTAAAATGTGACGGCCTCGTTTACTCCCATCAGTTTGTCTTTAACAGCTTTAGCAGCTTTAATCAAGTTTTCCTCCAACTATTCACCTGTGTGTGTTTTCGTGTTCGTATGTTTTCGTGTTAGCGTGTTTTCGTGTTAACGTGTTTTCGTTTGTATGTTTTCGTTTGTGTGCTTTCGTTTGTGTGTTTTCGTTTGTGTGTTTTCGTGTTTGTATGTTTGCGTGTTTTCGTGTTAGAGTGTTTTCGTTTGTGTGTTCTAGCGTTAGCGTGTTTTCGTGTTAGCTTGTTTTCGTTTGTGTGTTTTCGCGTTTGCGTGTTTTCGTGTCAGCGTGTTTTCGTTTGTGTGTTTTCGCATTTTCGTGTTTGTATGTTTTCGCATTTGCGTGTTTTCGTGTTAGCGTGTTTTCGTGTTAGCATGTTTTCGTTTGTGTGTCTTCGTATTTTCATTTGTGTGTTTTCGTGTTTGCGTGTTTTTGCGTTAGCGTGTTTTCGTGTTTGTATCTTTTTGCGTTTGCGTGTTTTCGTTCGCTCCTCGTGCTAAAACAATGATAGTCGATTGTATGTAGTTGTAGGCAATATTGTGTTGACTAAAAGCCATAATTGGAAACGCTGCTTGCTATGCCCAGTCCGTGGAGCTATGTTTAATTAGCTTTTTGACAGATCTATTTATGATAAGGTCAGGCTTGCATGTAAAATAATATAGACGTGAACTAGCTAGATAACGTGTTTTGCTGCTACACGCATCACAGTATTGAAGATTCTGTTTATGTATTAGAAAACGTACTACAGTCTCAAAACAGAATGCAGATGAAATTGAAGGAAATTAATACGGTACAGCTTCTGAGAACGAACTGAAAGATTTGAAGAGTGTGCAGCATTTCCAGAGCCGTGCTGAAACCAGTTAATTAAGGGATAACCTCATGTCTATGTAATAATAATAATAGTGTCTGATAAAAAACTGTCAGGTGTTATTAGCTGCTTTATAGGTTGTTACAAAATAATAGTTCAAGGTGAAGACGATGAGGTGAATGTATCTCAAAATCTCGATGGTGGTGATGTTCTCTATGAAATTTCAAATAAAAGTAGATTACGTCACTCTTATTTCGGATTAGACATTTTAAAGCGTTTAGTAAATATTGCTATTAATCTCAACTGATAAAAATCCAAACAACGTGAAGTACATGTGTGTGTGTGTGTGTGTGTGTGTGTCCATAATTGAGTATACAATAGTTTATGTAATCTCAAGATTCAAATTATTTAAAGTAATTTTTCGTTAGCAAAATGTTTAAAATATTTGTAAGTGTTTTGAATGTAAATTTTATAAGTACAATATAATTGCTAAATACGAGTAGCAGTAATCAGGTATTGTGTATTACTTTCTAAATTAGTTAATGATCGGAATGTAATAGCCAGTTTATATCCAACCATTCATAAAGCGTGTTTAGTGAGACTACATGTGGACACGTATAAAAAATATTTCAGTTCAAGATATGGTTATCATTATTAGAACAACTGAAGGAAAAAACACTTCTAAAGGTAAACATATTATTTTTAATATATAAATATATATATATATATATATATATATATATATATATATATATATATATATATGTGTGTGTGTGTGTGTGTGTGTGTGTGTGTGTGTGTGCTGTGTGCGTGTGTGCGTGTGCGCGTGCGCGTGCGCGTGCGTGTGCGTGTGGGTGTGGGTGTGTGTGTGTGTGTGTTTACTTGATATTGCTAACAAAGATGTCGATAAAGATTTTTAAAATGTTTTATTACTCTTATAGGATGACGTCATAAGATCAGGTCTACAAATAGTTGGTACGTATTCTGATTTTAAACTTGTAGTTATTGTTAATTCGCGTATAATAATAAAACCATTAAAACCTTTTGCCTTTTATTTCCATTATATCAGTTTGATATTCTTAAAACCATGTTAATTTAATTTAACTCTATGTTATATATAAGTAATTATTACTTTCCGGTCTTTTTAATGGGGGTTTTATAACGTTAATGAACACGTTTCTATGAAACAATTTTGTGTGTATGTAATTGAACATGTAAATAAATCAGATATAATTTTCCGAATGTATGGGTGATGTCTGTTTAGAAAGAGAGAATCTGCCTATATATAAAGCATTATTGCATTAGGGTAGAAATTATTTATTATTTCACATCATATTTAATTAGACTTTAATGTATTCAGTTTTGAACTGTAATCTGCTTTCCGCAAACTGTAAGACATAATTTCGGTTGATTGATTGAGATTGATTTGGTTGATTTGATCGAGCATGATTTGTTTGAAATTAATTAATTAATTGATTTGTTTGTGTGTGAGAAAGAGCCGAAAGAGAGATAGGGGAGAGAGAAACGAGATAGAGCAAGAGAGAGGTGTGCATTACCAACTTCTAGTAGAGAAAATGTTCATTAGACTATACGCCACTAGATGGCGCTAAAATCAATTTTTACTCAAAAGGGCCATGGCGCAGACCCTGATACAAGTCCTGTCTTAGAAGGTTAGGGCCACCTCATTAGAATACAATTTTGTATGACGGGGCGAAGGCCTACAGCTGTAAGATTAAGTTAGAACCCGTATACAATTGCACCAAGGGGGCTCACGATAGGGGCTAAGCTCTGCACTTGTCTTATAAGGTTAGGGTCCTATACCACCATCTCCAGCCAGGGGGCGAAGGCCCGAGAACAAGTTGCGAAGCCCTACACGTGTCTTACAAGCTAGCATTAGGCTTCCTTATTAGAACATTGTACGCGCACGCATTTGCCTACCTTCTAGGGGCTAAACTGCCAAAGAGGCGGTAATTAGGGTAAAAATTCCATCAAGGGGTTAAAAATGACTGCCGAAAAGAAGCCATAGGTGTGAACCGACAAAAAAGTTCTTAACACAACCAAAAGGGCTCTAATTGGGGTGTAATGTCCATTAAGGGTTGAAAAAGGCCTCCGAAAAGAAACTGTAGAGGTAGAAAAAACGCGTCATACACGTGGACGGCCATAAAATAGGAGTGAAAAAACACGTCCTACACGTGGGCGAGTGAAAAACAAAAAATAATTAGGAATGAAAAGGGCCTTCGAAAAGAAACCATAGGGGTGGAAAATACGGTCTCACACGTGGGCGACCGTGGGGAATCCCAAGGTCAAATGACGTCACAACAGTGAAAGGCGAGGTGTCGGGGTTCTACTGACCTCTTTCTCCTTGGCATTTTTGTCTGGAACAAGATAAAAACCTATTTTATTTTTTAAGTACGGTTTTTATATCTCTTACATATGTTATTGCCCGAAGTACACTTGTCTTTAAAAAATACGAGGTCCGTCTCTCACGAGATCCAGTGGTCCATCTCACCCATTTGTAAGGAAGAGATGGGCTACGTGTTAATCATGAAACTAGTGACTCTTTAAACGCCTTTTAAGGTTAAAATAACAGAAACATGTTTTACGAACCTAAACTTACAGTTTCAGCAAGATATATTTTATATAAAGGGGTGTAACCATTTTGTCAAGGTGATACTTAAAAAATGTTTGACTTACGAAAAAATTAAAAGAACATTTGCTTCCAAACTAATCAATGCAACTAAACATAAACACTACCGCGGTTAGTTCTAGACTAACTAGCCGCGTGCAAATGGTAACAGAAACGCTGTCTTGCATAGAATCGGAAATAATGAACAGGTCCGTCTCTCTCGGTGGTCCATCTCTACGGGACTTACCCTGTGTGAGGCAGAGAAAATACTGCTTGGTTTGACACAAATCCAAATGAAATTAGAGTATTTCTGAATATTGTACTTTTGCAAAGTATAGTAACAAAACCAGAATTCCTACCGTCATAATTGGACAAAAAGTCTGTTATTATATACACCATTTTTCGAGAATCTATTACTGGGAAACGCTTCGAAACGATAGAACAATTTTTACATTTTTTTAATGATGATGAATTTGATTCAGCAAATCACCCTTGCCAAAAACTGAACAAAATTTGGCCAATTTATGAAGATCTAAATAGAAAATTTGGCGATGCGATTACAACAGAGAAATTTTTGACTGTAGACGAAAGTTTATTACTATATAAAGGTCTCCTGGGATGGGTGCAACACATTCCACTCAAAACAGCCAGATTCGGCATAAAAATGTACTTATTATGTGAATAAAAAAGTGGTTATGTCTATAATTTTATAATCTATACTGGTAAGAATACCGTTCTTGACAGAGAATTTGAAGATCTTCCAATGTCGTCGCAAGTGGTGATGTTTTTGATGAGACCATTGTTGAATAAAGGATATTTTTTGACGATGGAGAATTTTTATAACTCACCTGGATTAGATAAAAAATAAGACAGATGTTTATGGAACATTACGCGTATCACGAAAAGAAGTACCTAGTGAACTGAAGAGTAAAAAATTGAAAATTGGAGGAAAACAATTGCTTAATAGTGTGAGTAATGAAATAGGAAGATACCTCTCTGATCTCTACCATTCACAAACCATCAATGGTGGATATGGAGACCCGCAAAGGAGCAATAAAAAAACCGCAACTTGTGTTGGATTATAATTACACCATGGGTGGTGTTGATCGTGTCAATCAACAGTTGCCTTCCTATATTGTACCAAGAAAAAGAGGAAAAGGTATTATAAAAAGATTTTCTTTCATCTCAGATCTAGCGGTGAAATTGGATTCACTTGATTTTCGTCTCAAAGTAATTGAACTCTCCATTGAAAAATATAAAACTATCAGAATTTCAAGAAGTGGGCGGATATCAAACGTCCCAACACCAGTCAGATTATCAGAAACACATTTTCCACCATTTGTGCGACCAACAGCAAAGAAAGAAAATCCCACGCGACAGTGTTACCTCTGCTCAAGGAAGAAGAACCAAAACAATAAAAGGATTTGTATTTGTAAAGAAACAAGATACATGTGTGCTGAATGTGGCATTACTCTTTGTGTCATTCCGTGTTTTAAAATTTACCATTCTGTAGGTAGCGGACCGCGAGAATTTTATTATTGCAACAAATTTTGTAAATCGCTTTTGTTACCGCGATAGAAAAGTTAATTAATGGGGTTTAACATATTTTATTAAATATTAAGTCGTTATTTGAGCATGGTTTTCAGGATACTTTATTTTTGAAACTAATATTTGGCTAAGGGTTGAAAAACATGTGTTTGAGGTCTAACTAGCGGCGTAACGAATCATTGGAAATTCCTAGGCGCACGTCCTTGAAGTAAAAATTTCACTAGTTTAGTAAGTAATTACGTCGGTACACACTGCAATCAAAGACGTCTTTGTTTGGTACGTTGAAACTTGATACCTAAATGTAGCGCTTGTTACGGACGGGACGAATGGTTATTTTTAAAATTAAGATGTCGTTCAATAATTAATATGAAACTGTTCCAACAAAATAATTTTTTTTTTTTTTTACTTTTGAAAAATGGGGTTTGATTGCGGTAGTAAATGTATTTAGTTTGAAATCGGGGGAAAAAGTAGTGACAGAATGTCGACCGAGCCAGATCGATTTGGTTAATTAAACACCTTCATTGTAAACAGTTTGTCTTTAAAATATTTCTTGCGTGTACATTTTCTTTTGAATTAGCCTACGCTAATTTGTCTTTTCTTTCGGGTGTTTTAATATGTTTTTCAAATATTAATCTATAAATAACAGTCACCCTTTTTGAAGTTAAACCGCGTATGTTAACGATTTGTCTGTGATGAATTCAAGTGTAAGTAGGTATTTTTATATAAATTAAGGCTGGCAGCAAATAATTCTACAAGCCTATATAACGTATTAAAAATCGAGCAATTCCTTGCAAAGGTAGTTCATTCGCACGCGGGCTCATTCAGCTAAAATAAAAGACAGTACAAGGCTTCCTTACTCTTGTATTTGTGTGAATTAGCATTGTTGTTTATATCTATATTTGAGTAGAGGTGGTCGTGGGCGAGCCGGTACAGGATACCGCTTAGTTATTAACTGTAAGAGGCAATTGCCGAGTGTATACATACTCCCGGGTCCAGATGACCATTAAACACCTCGAATTTTGTTTGTATTGTATACATGAATGTGTAACCTGAGAAAGGGGCGCTGTATTTTTCTAACGCACTCAACCTTATATATCGGTCACGATGTTATGATCTATTTACAACTTACCCTTGTAAGGCTTTGTTTTAATGACCTTTGTTTGTCAGTTTGCTAAGTACAGTTGCTTGCCTGCGAACTAATTTCTGTTTATATGTAATTTATTGTACATTTTCGTATATATGTTGTGCTTTAGTAGTCACTAAACAATTGTGTACATGTAAATTCCTTGTCTGTTTTCTTTTGTCCTTTCCTTTACCTGATTATCACCTGTGCAATTTTGCTGTTGTAATTTTATAGGTACTGTAATTTGCCTTATTGTTTTATGTGCTTATTTACTTAAAGACCGGCATGATCGGTTTAAAGGGCCACATGTTTGGTACTGCGATTTTTATTCTGATTATTTATGATACAATTGCCGGTGTGACTACTTGGTTTTTTTATTGTGTTTATGTGTAACTAAACTGCTTTTTATTTATTTTTCACTTAATGTTATCATTACGCACTTTAACCTGATTTAATGTTGTTTTGTTATATATTTAATCCTTTTATTGTTTTTTTTATGATATTTGATTTATTAATGTGCAATTACTTATTTATTAATAAATTGGGTTTTATTGGTGGTTCTTTCCCACAATAGTATATTAACGGGCTGAACCACCATTGTGCAAAGCTCGTTAATTTTAATTTGAGTAGTTTCATTGTTTACCTGCCCCACATGATACAACACTTACCAGCCTATCCCAGCCAAAGAAAGGAAAGTCAAAGTATGGCAAGCAATTAATTTGAGTAATAGTGACATTATTGTCAGTAAAGTCAAGATAAATCACTGGGCGATTGTTTTGTTCTTGAATTTGCATTCTTGCAAATAAGTTCAAAGTACACTTTTCAAGATAGGGTATCTGGGGATGCTACAATACTGTCGTAAATTTTGACTAAAAACTTATTTTCCAATATTTTTTTTATCCTTTTCAAGTATTTTTTTTGTTGCCCGAGTTAACTCGGTTCAGCGAAGTAAATGCAATCACCTTAGTCTTCTTTTGCATAAAACAACATCTTTTTTTTCTTAAGGTTTGTTAATGTTATTTTGTATTTCAAGAAAATAGAAAATAAAATAATTGGTTGAGAAACGGCCGCATTTTAATTTTTAATTGGTGCATTAAGAGGTAGGTTAACAAAGGCACTAACGTAAGTAGCATATAGCATATAAATTTGAACCATCAGTTTGTTTTCATTACTTTCAGTTACTGTTGAGATTTCTGACAGTAGTCTCAGACTGGTTTTAGTGTAACTGAATATTTTAAAGCATAACTGAAAATGTCAACATTCGGTGAAAAGGCAGTGCACAGGAAAACTCGTGAAGTAGTGTACAATAATTTTAATTATCTTGCGACACTTTCGAAATAAATTGAAACAAGAAGTTAAGCAACCTGTTCATGATTGTTATGGAGTACCAATAAGAACGATTGAACGGATTATGAAAGAAGCAAATGTAACAGTTGCGGAAAATAATGGAAATCCAGTATTCAGTTCACCAAAAACGGGGAAATAAAATAGGCGTGATTCAAGGGTAAGAAATAGACCACATACGGAATGTGCTCTACAATATTCATAATGTGGCTAAACATGGCAAAACTCGATGTTGCCGAAATTTAGCAGGAAATCCATTTATGAAAGTGACAAGAAACATGGAAAAAACGCTGCAATCATGTAATTGCAAAAAGTGCCGGATTTAGGTGTTTTTTGCTTTACGCATCAAATTAGACACGCCTTTTAATAGAGTATTTATGATTATAATCTAGTACTCCATACCTAAGAATCTAATTTTTACGCTAAATGCAAGCGTATAGATTGTAGCGCAAGATAATTTATTTATAATAAACATTTTATAGTAGTTTTCGCAACTAGTGCGCTGTTTACACATTTCTTGGTACGAGGGCGTTCTTTGTTACCCGAGGCGTAGCCGAGGGATAAAACTTAAGGCCGAACACCAAAAAGGTGACAGCGCATGTGTTGCGAACAAAATTTTTTGTTGCCATAACAATTTGTAAATAACTGCAGCCATTACAGTTTTTTTGTGAAAATAACATTAAAAACTAGAATGAATTTTTTAAGGGAATCTGAAACATTTCTTGGACACAAGGTAGTAGATTACATATTAAAGTAAACATACATTAGTCAATTATTATATTTTTTATAGGTAAGAATGATATTAGGAATAGCCTGGTGCATGTAGATGAGAAGAGTTATACAAATATAAAAATAGAAGACTTTGAGGAACGTGATGGATTAATCATTGTAAAAATACCCCAAACCAAGACAAATATTCAGCGATCATTTGTTGTTATTAACATGGCACATAATAAAGTTAACTATTTGGACAAATATAAAAATCTCCGTCCAAAAAATGCAAAACCATTTGATTTCTTTTTAAATTGTCGAAATGGGAAATGCACTAATCAGGTTATTGGAAAGGGTACATTAGTTGTAGGGACAAGGAAAGAGTCGCACGAGGTTCCAGTAGATGGAACTGAAATTTTTTCATCGGCATCTGTTTTCCAAAATAAGCTTCCGTTGACAATTGGTAATTGTAATAATTGTACTTTCAATATTTATGTTAATACTTTTTAACAAAATAATATGAAAATAAGGACATGATCTGCAAAAAAAAGGACTTTTAAGGACCTGAGTCATAAAAATAAGGACCATTTTAGGGGCTAAAATAAGGGTGCTAGGTACACATGAATAAATGTTTTTTTAAATTTTTTCCCTACCATTATGTCGGATAAGTTGGGTCCAACTCTTCCCGTTAAACAACTCGTGTAAATATTTATTTATAAAAATAGACGTTATATATTTACATTTCCAACTATTTCATTATGATTATTGTTGTATTAACTCACCGAATGGTTTACACAAATTTTACATTAGCGAAAGGTAAAGTGCAGAAAAATACTTTTTTCGCTGTGACTATCCGCACGCAAAAATTATAACCTTAAACTGTCTAAAGATGGAAATAAAAAGGAAAAAAAAATCTACGGTAACCTGGGATTCTCTCAATGGACTGTACTGCCCTCCTAAGCCAAAAAGGCGTATCTCAAATTTCCTTGTTTTGAGATATAAGGAATTTTAATGAATTTCAAAACCGCACCTACATAGTCAAATTTTGTTATGGTTTTTTTGGGTAAATACAATAAAGATTGAGACGACAATGACGAGGTAATTAACTTGTCTTACATAAACTACTATTTTAGTTTTAAA
Organism: Vesta saturnalis; assembly: GCA_036346205.1. Taxonomy (NCBI): domain Eukaryota; kingdom Metazoa; phylum Arthropoda; class Insecta; order Coleoptera; family Lampyridae; genus Vesta; species Vesta saturnalis. Next base: position 5,603,442 of record JARFJB010000218.1, read on the forward strand.
CTGAGATACGGCTAATTGGCTAAGGAATTGTGAACAAAAATTTGAGATACGTCTCTTTGCGCTAACGATTAATTAATTATAGATAACGTTCGATTCTGTTTCTTACCACATGGACTTGGATAGGAGATTGAATAATAAATAAAAAATTATCTAGAAACGATTTATTAATAATGTGATACATGAAGAATATGCTACATTTATGGGATATTAAAAGAATTTTTCAGAAAATAATACATATTTATACTGGAAATAAACCCAAAAGTAAACTAGAATACAAATAGAAAAACATAAGTTTTGTTCAGTTCTCATCTGAAACTGGAAGAGTGTCCCATAATTGCAACCGATTTTTCATAATTCCAGACAAATTTTTTATTATATTGGCCTTCTTCTGCGAAGGAATTCCAAGAACTTTTGTTTGTTTTTTGGGTGGCCGCAGTTTTCCATTTTTTGTTATCTTGGCGGTTAAAAAATTAAGATCAAATGATGGACCATCAAAGTCATTTTTATATGTGATATACGATCCTCTGTGGACGGTTACCTGAACCATATCATGTAAATATGGCCTCGGCTCTGTACGAGTTAATTTGTATTGTGAGGAAAAATCTTCCCAAATGTAAAAATGCTGTAGCTCCATTGGCAGGACCTCGGTTTTATGAGCAGCACCTTTTACGGCTTGTACAAAATCTGAGAAATCATAAAGCTTGTTGCCCATTTTTTTCATGGAAACCTCCACTCTGTGATGAAAGGAGTCGGCAGCCATAAACGTATGGCCCGGCACAAAGTATTTCATATTAACTTCATTGGCACATATTTCATCGGAATTTACAATATATATTAAAAATGAAAAAAATGCCCAATTCTTGTTTTGCGCTGTGCAATTGTCGAGCCATAACGTAATTTTTAAAACGTCTCTCTTGCTAATAAAGAACTGGTAAAATGTACTGATCAACTCTTCTTTGTTTCGTTTGAACAAAGCTTCATGCCAGAAAGCTGCAAATGGCTTGCTGTTTCTTTTCTTTCCAACTGGAACAAAACTTTCGTTGTACACTGTTAAACGATTTGTAAAAATCGCACTTTTAAACATCTCAAGCCGTGGTAACATTATAACTTTTTCTAAATCTGCGCAATACACTATTTCTCCTACTTCTTCATCTCTTGCGGCATCTTCTCTGTATTTTGCTCGAGATTTGTTTGCTCTCTCAATATGTTTGCTCCACGTCATACAAACATCACAATTTTCATCGAGGTTGTTCTTTGTATGACTTTTATTATGTAAGTTAAACACCTCGCAACTCTCGCATTCTTCATGCCCAAGGTTAGCAAGTGACACATTCATTTTCTTTGCCACCATCCGGTATTTTTCATACGAACATCTAAAATTGGGATTTTTGTTAAGAAAGTCTTCATGCATTGCGGTGAATGAGAGATCACTGGGCAGATAAAGGCGGCGTGGTAAATGTTCCCTGCGGTAATGCGAAATGATTGGATTGAATGTTGAAATGTGCTGGCGAATGACTTCATCGTCTATTTTATTATGGGGCTCTCATGTCTGTCACAGGCACTAGAGAATTTTTTGCGTTCAATAATGCTGTACGAACAACCTTGTCATTATTTCCATTAAAACCAAGGGTTGTTAAAAAAAATATTTTACATACACTATGTGAAGTGCCATTTTCATTTTTGAGCATATAATTATATGAATTATTTCTTCGATAACTCTCCTGTCCTACATCAGTAGCAACAACTGTCGTCCTTTGCTTTACAGCAGTTGATGATATGTGATGCAATATGAAAGACTTTCTTTCTTTTTCATCTGTCATTTTTCAAAACTCAAAATTAAGAAATTCTCTTCTGGCCTCAGATATATTTTGGGTGCACTTCTTTGGACATTGCTCCCCACAACCGTTCTTCACACCATGTTTTTCCACAAATGTATCATATTTCCTCTTTTTTCTTTCACTCACTGATATTTCATACTTTTACCTTTTTCGTACAGTCCCATTTTTAGTATACTGAATATTTGATTCGTCACTAGAATTATTAGTAGGAGAGTTAATGTTCTGCACATTGTCACTGTCGGCAACATCGTTCTCGTTAACTTCATCATGTATTGTTATTTGAATGTTCTCTGTAGGCTCAGATTCACCCAGTATAGTGATTTATCAGTTTCCAATATATTTGGTAATACATGGCTCCGAGTGACATGAATCTGATCATCTATATTATTAGAATCACAAGTTTTTTCAACCTGAGAAGACGAACCTTCGCCTGTTAAAGTTCCCTGTGTTATCGGCTCCTTAGAGAAGGAAATTATCTTCGAAATATTAATATTGCTGTTGCGAACACCACCGTCACTAATGCACCCGAAGAAAATTCTGTGGGTGCTGTATCACTAGTGTTATTAGTTGAAGACTCCATTTCTGACACATTATTACTATTCACAACCACGTTTTCATTCACCGTAATAAAATTAGGTTTTGTTATTTGAGTGTTCTCTGTATTAGATTACCCCTTTGTTACTGCATATGGCAAAACACTATCACTTGTAGAAATATTGCTCTGGACAGTTTCGTCAATATCGGAAATGTCACTACTGCCCTCAGAACTTGCGTCCAAATTGGATGGGACATACCCTTCATCGGAATGACGTGCCCGTTTATATTTGTTGTTTAAACGTTTCTTGGAGAACTCTTGTTTTGTTTTCTTATTTAAAGCCAACATAACTAACTTACGTCCCCGAAATCCATTAGATTTGTCCATGATTAGATCTAAAACAATAATATGCGATGTATAGAAGTTAACCTCAAAGTCAACATAAAATGTTAAATTTTCTTTTTTTCGGTGGTGACTTTTGTATTTACTCACCTTATAATATATTACTGGCAATATAAAAACATGTACCTTTTTTCTCTTCACTTTTTTTCAATCTAACTACTATAAATATTAATTTTCAAACTGCATTTGACAGTTGATGACTAAACAACAAACTTTACAGATGAGGCTGAACCCTTTACAGCGCTAATACTGCGGGAAATTGAGGTATCAATCAGGGAAGCTACTAAGTGATGTAGACGTATCTCTGTGAAGGCCAAATTGTAAATTGCCAGAAATCCTAGGCGAAGTAGACTCATCTCTGAGAAGCGGCCGTTTTGCTTAGAAATATGAGCTACGTCCAAACTGCTTAGGTTTTTGTTTCATTTTTGAGGTACGTCTTATATTTCTAGCACTTTAGCTGCACAATACGGACGAGATACATCTATTTCGCTAAGGAAATGGATTAAATACAACTCAAAGTGTCCTTATATGAAGGAATAAGAAATTCAGTGAAATTTGAGATACGCCTTTTTGGCTTAGGAGGGCAGTGTAGCGTAACGCAGCTTGGATCCTAGGTTACCGTAGATTTTAGATTCCCTTTTTATTTCCATTTTTTTAAACAGATTTAGGTTAATTTCGCGTGCGGATAGTCATAGCCTACTTTTTTTATTATTTATGTACTCACAAAATAAAGCGATGAAATAATTTTTTTTATTTTATTACAATAGGTATGTGGTATGAGTATGATTACAAACAATGGTAAGTTAAGTCTATTATATTTGTCACTTTCTCATCTTAATCTGATTTTTATTAAATTCTTCTTCTTTATTCACTATCAAATTTGGCATTTTTCACATAGATTGTATTTATCTGTCATGTTTTGGGCTTTTTATCTTTTACTTCTTTGGTTTCTTTTTGAAAAATGTGTCTATTAAACTAGTTTTTCGTTTTACCGATTTCATTCTAGACTATTCTTTTTCTTTGCCTTTCTTCTCTGTCATTTGGGATATAGCAGCACTTATGATGTTCTGAGCAGTTTGAGCTTCTTTTATATCATCTTTGTTAAGTGCAGTTTTTAGTCTTTCATTTCCTTCATCAAGCAACATCATTTTTGATAGCTTGTAGTATACTTTCTAAAACTGTAATTTCATCTTTTTAATATTTGCTTGTTCTAGAGCAATTTGTTCCTTTTGCTTTTGAACTACGCTTTGCTCTTCTTTTTGTCTCTTCTTTTCACCTTCAAGGTAATTTTCATAACTTTTGTATGCAGTTCGTGCTAAAGATATAAGTTTTTTTGTTACAGGAACTTGCGCTGGATCATTATTGTGATAGTGCTTTAACTAATCTTTTACCAGCAGTCTTGCATTTAACATTCTTTCTTTCATCTGACAAGGAAAATTCACGTTCTACACTTGCAGTACCGTGATATACACAGATCTGCTTTAAGAAGAACTGTCAAATTCTTGTATTTTGGCTCTCCATTGTCCAAATTTGTGTTCATTACTTTCCCCCAAGATACATCAGTCCTTTTTTCTTTGAACTCTGTTACGTCTATGGAACAAAGTTTCCATTCAACAATCAATTTCTACACATATGGGCAATTTAATAGCAAGTTTAGCCACATCTCTCTCACTGTGGGAGTCATTAACTTTTGAAGGATTTAGGCATCGGAAACACTTCAAATTGTAATTGTTTAGTAAATCCTTGTTTATTAGATATTTTCCTGATGCTTTGTAGTGCTTTTGGACACAAAATAAGAACGGAAGTCTGCACAAACTCTTTTTGCAAATGTTCATCTAAAATGATATCCTTAACAGGAATCAGGTTTACATCCTCAAATGGGCTTTCATTTGTATCTATACTGTAGGTGTTGATGGCAGTTGTTTTACATATTCTTCCAGCAATTCGTATTACAAGGTCTTTTATATGATTGCATAAGAGATGAATCATAAATTCTTCTTTTTGGAACCAGCCTGTAACCCTTGTAAACATGTGAGCACTTGAAGCCACAAAAAGTACTTCACATTTCATTATTTCATCTTTCAAATACTTGGAAATGCCCACATACTTAGCATTTTTCAATTCTTGTGTGCCTTGTTTCAGAGGGACAAATTTAAGAAAGTATTCCAGGACTGCAGCACATTGCTCCAGTAATCGATTAGCTGCCCCTTCCAAGGTTAACCAGCGACGTGGAACATGCTTTAAGAATCGGTGGGCTGGCAAACCAATCTTCTTTTGGATAATTGTAAAATCTTCCCATCTTGCTGGCCAACCATCAAAGTAATAATACGCTGAAAGAACTAAATCCGACACATCCCTGCCATTTAGGTCTTTAAGGAAAGTATTGTGAACTGAATGAATTGCACAAGAAGCTTAAATGTTGTCTTGTTGACATTTGGGCCATCATTACTTACTGAGACTATTTTAGTTAGTGGTAGATTTGCATTTACAAGAGACTTTAATATACAACTCTTCAAATCTTTTGCTGTTACATGGCCAAGATAAAAACCCTCCAAGTGGTGAGAAATCATTTTGTTTAGCTTGGACGACCAAAACTGGACTTTAACTTGCAGCTCTTTCTTAGAGGCATTATTTGTTGTTTCACCATACTGTAAAGAATAACATGTTGATCTCGCTTCTTCCAACATCTGATCACGAAAATAAGGATACAAAGCATCAGTCAGCAAGTAACTTAGTTTACGATGCGAAAGAGAAAACTTGTCAGGCAAAGCACCAGAAAACATTTTTCTGAAAATATCTCCAACATCATCACATGAAGAAGCACAACTTTAAGCGTCCATGAGTAACCTCATTGACATTAAAGATTGAAGCTCCTTCACTCACATCGATTTTACTAGACTTTAATTTATTTGAACAGTTTTGTTTGTGTCTCGTTCCTTCAGTGTGCTGATTTATTCCAAAAATTCCTTTCGCCGTATTAACTGGTTTAATACAAACAATGCCAAATGCATAATTGTCTTTCTTTGTAAGCCATTGTGAGATATCAAATCCATTATAGTCCTTTTTTTCTAACCACTCTAGCAGAAAATTGCACTTTCCCATATTATACAGATAGTACACATTTACTGTTTACTTATTTATACCTGCAAAAAAAACAATTAGAATAATATAAAACATTTATTACCAAGCCTATACTAGGGCTTTACATTAATTTCTTATTGTTATACATAAACACTAAGGTTTTTAATGTAAGAAGAATAAACAGAACATAAATATAAATTTAAAATATAATCCCGGGTCAAGTGGAAATGTTGAAAAAATGCTACAATAGCTTGGGTTATGAGCGAGCTGGAGCATAAATGTATACCCTCAGTTATACTTGATTGGGACACCAAAAAATGTAAATAATATTGACTTACCTGTGGTTTTTTTTGTTGTTGTGCGACACTCCAATAATTCATTAAAAAACCAACTGTTATCTTAAAAAAAACTCCAAATTTTTTTAATTTTCTTTAAAATTTCAAAAATGGGGACTTCTAAGGACCAAATGTAAAAAATAGAGACTTTTAAGGACCAAGCCCAAAAATACGGACTTATAGGAAAAATAAGGACCTGTTAGGCTCTCTGTGCTAGATAAATCATAAAAATTGTTATTTAAAATTGGATAAATTTACTTACCGTTCTAGAACGCTAAAATAGTTACCGTCGTACTTATTCTTAGCAACTAGTAAACAAAATTTACTGTCGTGGAAATAGACGAGGTAAACAACTAGATACAGCATAGTCGCGCAAAAAAATAAAACTGATTCGACGTGATTTTTTTCCAGCAAAGTTTGTAATCAGTTTATCATAATTTAAACTTTCAGTTAAATCACTTTCTATAGTCAAAATCGTCAATGAATTTAACCGATTTTCTTCCATACTTGATCGTAAATAAGTTTTAAGTCGCTTTAAAGTAGAAAATGGCCGTTCAGATGAACATACAGTCACTGCCATTGACACAAAAATTCGTAACAGAATTTCTGTATTGAAAACACTGTTTGTAGATTTTGGGATCGAATTAATATAATAAGTCGGATATTTTCTTTTTTTCTAAAGTCTCTTTTAAAAATTGATAAAAGTGCAAAAATTCCGTTGAAAAGGAATTTTCCAAATCATTGTAAATTTCTGGGAGATAATCGCATATCTGAATTAACGTTTGTTGTCAATATTCATTTAAAGAGAAGAGAAATGAAAATTTCTGAAAAACATTTTCATGTGCTGCAGCTCTTTTCTCTAGTTCCATCACAACTCGATCCAAAATACCATAAAATATCTCAGTTCTTAATGTTTCCTTTCCAGTTAGAGTAATTTGACCATCTCGGCTTTCGACTTCGTGGCTGTTCATCTTCATATGATTCTTCTGTAAGCTTTTTTGCCTTGTTATAAAAGTTGTAAACATCTCTTCAGATCTTAAAGACTTTACAAACCGAATTAAAGGGGAAAACAGCTGCGTTATATCGCCGGTATGGATAGGAACGGATTGAAGACTTTTAATGGTTTTGTGAAAACGTTCTAATAACACTTCCCAAAATACACTCACAAAGACACATTCGAAACGGCGCAGTTGTCGTTTTATTCGAGTTGCTTCTATACGTGTGGTTGGCTTTTCAGATAAATTTTCCATGATTTCTGTTAAATATTAGTAGTAGAAGTGGGACACCTTGGCCGCCATCTTGGATTTTGACGTCTCAAGGGTGCCCCGCGTGGGATACCATATATTCCACCCTTATTTTTATGGTTTCTTTTCGGAGGCCTTTTTAAACCCCTTTTCATCCCTAATTATCTTTGTTTTTACTCGCTCACGTGTAGGACGCGTTTTTTCACCATTATTTTTATGGTTTCTTTTCGGGGGTCAACCCTTGATAGAATTTCAATGTTGTATTAAGAGCCTTTTTGACAGTAATTTTGTACTTGCTCACGTGAGGGGGTGATTTGAGGGTTAGCATTCTGATTGAAAAGGATGTTATTTAATCTATTTAAACGAAGTTGCTGGTAGAGTATCTGTTAGTGTCGTTTAGCGATTCAAGATGGAAGGTCAGTTTAAGCACCCTTTTTCGGCGATAGTTGCGGGACCGTCGGGTTGTGAGAAAACGTATTTTATCGTGGATTTTCTAAAAAACATCGAACCTGCCTGCATATAGCATCTGAAATCTGGTTTTACAGTGAGTGGCGGCCTTTATTCAAAGATCTCTCTGTGGAATTTGAAAAGGATTTACCTGATATGGAACAGTTTGACGGGGAAATTATGTTAACCATTCGATATTGGTAATCAATTTTTTAGACTATTAAATTTTAACAGGATTATATAATTACACAGTAATTAGCTAAAAGTAAACATGAACAGTGGTTTCTTACTACATATTGTTGTGGAATTTAAATATGTAATTATTACTTTTCAAGCATTTAATGAAGTTTTTTTATAAAAACAATTTTGCGTGTGTATGTGTATGTTAAGAGAAAGGTAAATACGAGTTGCAGTAAGTGTGATAATGATAATGAGGTTGTTTGTATATGTACACTCTAAAATTAATTACGGCGAAATTAGTAGCTAGTTTTACATCAACTATGCATAAGTAAAAACATAGAAAGCGGTATTAGTGTGCTTATACGGGTAGCCAGCAAAACGGTTATTATAACCTTAATTTATTTATTTAGTTGCACAAATTTAATTACAGCTAGTGCAAATAACATCTTTTTTAAAAATATTAAATGTTTGGATACCGAGGACTTGTGTATATATAACAACAATCTTAACGAGAGGATGGCGATTAAAGATATTTCAAAGGTAAGAAACCAGTTTTAATATTCGTTTTTAGAAAAACAATATTCTGATTACTGTGTCGTGTAATTAACTTTAAATAATTTTTTGCATTGCATGTTGAGATTAATTTAAAATGAATACAACCCCAATGTATAAATAAATTAGGTTACAATCTGTAGATAAGAATTAAAAGAAATACAATTATGCAATCTCATTTGATAAAATAAAAGTGGGTTCTAATACATATTAATAAACACAGCTTAAATAAAAATCTTTTTCAATCAGAACACGTGCAATTGCCTAACCTCCAGGGGTTGTACTGCTCTTACTGTTACCAAGGACCTTAATTAGGGTTGAAAAAGACCACCGAAAAGAAGCCGTCACACACCCCCAGTGCCCAAAGGCCAACGTCTGGACCAACCCCAAGTCCAAGAACAAACCCAAAACCTGCATATGCCCCTCACGTGAGCAAGTACAAAATTACTGTCAAAAAGGCTCTTAATACAACTATCAAGGGTTGACCCCCGAAAAGAAACCATAGGGGTAGAAAAAACGCGTCCTACACGTGAACGAGTAAAAACAAAAATAATTAGGGGTTGAAAAAGGCCTCCGAAAAGAAACCATAGGGGTGTAAAATATGGTCTCCCACGTGAGACATCCTTGTGACGTCAAAATCCACGATGGCGGCCAAGCTGCCCCACTTCTACTAATATTCATTCCAATTTCACACAAACTAATTACGGCATCATGTCGTGAAGACCAATGTGTCCCATCAACTCGTTTTGGAACTTTAGCATAATTGTTTAAGTTTGATTGTAAAGCTTCCCATCGACGACTAGAAGCTGAGAAAAAAGTGTATAAATGTAAGAGCTTCTTTAACATAGTCCGCTGCACACACCCCAACTAAATACAAAGAGTGTGATGCGCAAGGAAGATAGTAAGCAAATGGATTACATTTCATAATGCGAGCTTACAAGCCGGTGACATGTTACTAGCGTTGTCATAAGATTGACCACGACAGTTTATTAATCCTATGTTTAGATCCTCCGATTTTGGTAATAACGCATTTTCTATTTGTTCTGATTTATGACCCACGTTCAGCAAAAGTCCAATGAACCGCTCCACAGGTTTTCCGTTTATCTGAACATATCGTATAATGATGGATAATTGGTCGATGTGGACAATGTCAGGTGTAGAGTCGACAATAATGCTGTAATATTTTGAATTATGAATTTCTCGCATTATGTAACTTAAAACTTCTCGGGACATCAATTCAATAAATTCCTTGTAGATTGTTGACGGTATATAAAACGTTTTGCTAAAAAGGGGTCGAACTCTGAGATAAACTCTAAATACATCATGTAATTTCCATTTTTCAGAGCCCCAAACTTTTCTACGCTTCCCCTAAAAGCTAAACCTCTAGATGACAATTCTTTTACTACAGCAACTACTCTTTGCAACACATTTTTCCAATACTCAGTTTGACTTTTAATTTGTTCACAAAGTATTGAGTCTATTCTGTCCGTACCAGCACTATTTTTTCTATGTAATAATAAAATTTGACATTTGGAGTGTTCGCGAAATACTTCGTGAAGATTACCTAATATTTTATTTACATTTCTCCAGTCATTGTTACCTTCTGTTGCTATTTTTGAAGTTCCACTAAAAAGACGACATGGGATACAAAATAATTTTTATGAAAATGTAAACTTTCACCACTATCACTCATAACAAAATAAATATAAATAAATAGGCAAAGTCTTTCAACAGGCGATCTTCTTTCATATGTGACCCAAATTTGGCACAATACAGTAGAGCAGTCCGGTGAAACAGTTGTAGTCGCTTTAGATATCTCAAAGGCATTTGACCAAGTTTGGCATAAGTGTTTACTTGCCAAACTCACCTCGTTTGGGTTAAATGATACGCTCGTCAACTGGGTTTCTAGTTTCCTTGATAAAAGACGAATACGTGTCGTAGTTGATGGCTTTTTTTCAAAAGAAGTTAGCATTAACGCGGGCGTACCACAGGGATCCGTTATAGCGCCTACACTTTTTCTGCTGTACATAAACGACCTTATTTCTTCAACAACTAACCCCATCCATTGCTTTGCTGACGATAGCACTCTTCACTGTAGTTCATCTCAGTCTACTCATAGGGATAATCCACCTTCTATGTCAAATCAAGAAATTAAAGCTGAAATGGCAAATTTAATCAACAAAGACATTCAACGTATTCTCGAATGGGGAAGCAATAATCTAGTTAAATTTAATGCTAACAAAACTCAGTGTTGCCTTATGTCCGCCAAAAAAGATCGATCATTTCCTGTTGTAAGTATGAATGGCTCAGTTCTTAAGTTTTCAGACTTTATTACTCTGTTGGGTATGACTGTATCTTCAAATCTCTCATGGATTGACCATCTTCTGTCAGCTACCAAAACAGCTGCTCGTAAAATAGGCTTTTTGTACAGATCTAAGCAGTACTTTACCTCTCGACAACTCCTTCTGCTGTATAAGGCCCAAATTCGGCCTCATCTGGAATATAATTCTCATCTTTGGGTTAGTGCTCCCCAATACGCTCTCGATATCGTTGATCGTATTCAAAAGAGAGCGATTAGGCTTATAATTAACTTCTCACATACAGTCCCTTGAGCATAGAAGGATGGTTTCAGTTCTTTCTTTGTATTATCGTTATTACAACGGCTATTGTGCTGCTGAATTATATTCTTTGATACCATCTCGGGCTATCTTTGCGAGAAACACTCGGTTCGCTCATTCACATCATCAGTATGCAGTACAAATCTCCACTTGTCGTACCAAACGGGCGCAATCCACATTTTTCTACACAGCTTCTAAACTCTGGAATGATCTCCCTAGTTCCTGTTTTCATCTCACTTATGATATGAGAAAATTTAAGGTAGCTGTTCATAGGCATCTATTGGCAATTCATTATCCCTCTATCCATCCTCCTAAGTGTTCCTGAGTGCTTTAGAACGATAGGCCAAATTTAGCCTGTTCAGGTCCACAATCATAAAAAAAAAAGAAGAAACTGATCTTTTTTGGGGTTTTTTAATGGTGTAATTTAAATTATACAATCTAAACGTTTCGATAACACTTACAGTTACCTTCGTCAGTAGTAATATTTGTTAAAACTTGTTAAAGATGTCGTAAACAATTTTGTCAAAGTTGAAAAACTAAAACATAAACATCAGCCTGCTATTAATATAACAGTTTGAGAAACGTATAAAGCCAACTATAAAATTAAATTTTAGTAAAGAATTACTAGGTCATTAAAAATTAAATATTGTTAAACTGCCTTAAAGATGACAAATCAGAACACTCTCTACGGCGAAAGCTAACAATGAAATTTGTCAGCTAAAAAACATTTAACAAAATTAATATTAATAATAATAATAAATTAATAAATTATTAAGTTAAAAATGTTCGTATCTGTTTGTCACCATTGTTTAATTTTCGACCAAACACACTTTTATTCAAGGAACGGTGAATCATACCTTTAATTACTACATAATTACTATCACTACCACTAGCAGCACTGACACTTTCCATTGAAACATGCACATTTAAAACAGCACACAAGATAATTCTAATGCTATAAGTAACATTGGGGTTTTCGGGCATATACAAAGTCTCTTCAGCTTGAGGTTTCACAGGCGGTTGTAACCTGAAATAGTGTTCTAGTCTTTTAGTTTTATTCAAAACATTTTCTTGTTGTTTACGTTTTTCATCAGCAAGTTTTTTATACTTTTTTTTTATGACTGTGGACCTGAACAGGCTAAATAAGGCCAATCGTGCTAAAGCACTCAGGAACACTTAGGAGGATGGATAGTGGGATAATGAATCGCCAATAGATGCCTATGAACAGCTACCTTAAATTTTCTCATATCATAAGTGAGAGGAAAACAGGAACTAGGGAGATCATTCCAGAGTTTAGAAGCCGTGTAGAAAAATGTGGATTGCGCCCGTTTGGTACGACAAGTGGAGATTTGTACTGCATACTGATGATGTGATTGAGCGAACCGAGTGTTTCTCGCAAAGATAGCCGGAGATGGTATCAAAGAATGTAATTCACCAGCACAATAGCCGTTGTAATAACGATAATACAAAGAAAGAACTGAAACCATCCTTCTATGCTCAAGGGACTGTATGTGAGAAGTTAAAGCCGGGTCATTTATAAGCCTAATCGCTCTCTTTTGAATACGATCAACGATATCGAGAGCGTATTGGGGAGCACTAACCCAAAGGTGAGAATTATATTCCAGATGAGGCCGAATTTGGGCCTTATACAGCAGAAGGAGTTGTCGAGAGGTAAAGTACTGCTTAGATCTGTACAAAAAGCCTATTTTACGAGCAGCTGTTTTGGTAGCTGACAGAAGATGGTCAACCCATGAGAGATTTGAAGATACAGTCATACCCAAAAGAGTAATAGAGTCTGAAAACTTAAGAACTGAGCCATTCATACTTACAACAGGAAATGATCGATCTTTTTTGGCGGACATAAGGAAACACTGAGTTTTGTTAGCATTAAATTTAACTAGATTATTGCTTCCCCATTCGAGAATACGTTGAATGTCTTTGTTGATTGAATTTGCCATTTCAGCTTTAATTTCTTGATTTGACATAGAAGGTGGATTATCACTATGAGTAGACTGAGATGAACTACAGTGAAGAGTGCTATCGTCAGCAAAGCAATGGATGGGGTTAGTTGTTGAAGAAATAAGGTCGTTTATGTACAGCAGAAAAGTGTAGGCGCTATAACGGATCCCTGTGGTACGCCCGCGTTAATGCTAACTTCTTTTGAAAAAAAGCCATCAACTACGACACGTATTCGTCTTTCATCAAGGAAACTAGAAACCCAGTTGATGAGCGTATCATTTAACCCAAACGAGGTGAGTTTGGCAAGTAAACACTTATGCCAAACTTGGTCAAATGCCTTTGAGATATCTAAAGCGACTACAACTGTTTCACAGGACTGCTCTACTGTATTGTTCCAAACTTGGGTCACATATGAAAGAAGATCGCCTGTTGAACGACTTTGCCTAAACCCATATTGGTGGTCACTAAGTTTCAAGAAACGTGAGCAGTTGCTGATTGATGGCTTTTTCCATGATTTTAGACAAAATGGAAGTGATGGCAATTGGTCTGTAATTTGAGGGATCGGTCTTATCACCTTTTTGGGAATAGGTTGAACATTTGCTAACTTCCATGATGAAGGAATTCCCAGAAGATATAGAGATCGTATAGAGCTTAGATAGGACTGGTACTAGTTCGGGGGAACATTTCTTTAAGACAATAGCTGGGATACCGTCTGGGCCAGTCGCCTTATTGAGATCAAGCCTACTGATGATCGATTCCAAGAGCTTGTACCGAAAATGAATTGGTTTCATAACGTATGAAGAAGAGTTGACTAGGGGCACATCTTTTCCAGAATCATTGAGACACGAGTTTGATGCAAACAAATCCGCAAAAACGTTGGCTTTGTCTACAGAATCAGCAACTACCGATCCGTCAATAGATGTCAGGGGGGGAAATGAAGATGTTCGAAAGTTTTTACTAATGGCTTTTGATAAAGACCAAAATTTACGACTGCCTAAAGGAGATGTAGCTAGTTCATTGCATTTTCGTTGTTCGAACAACTTTTTAGTTTTAGTGATGACACTTTTGCAGATATTTCTAGCACCAACGTATTCTACATGACTGTCAACCGATTTATTAGATTTCCATTTAATGTAACATTTATTTTTAAAGATATTGCATCAGAACAAGCCTTATTGAACCAGGGTTGGGAACGTGAATGACCTACACGGTACTGTTTTTCGGAATGTATAACTCCATTCCCATGAGGATGACTTCAGATACTGAAAGAGCGATGTCCGAAGAAGAGGACGACTTAAAACAATATTCACGCCATGGAAAGGTTGCAAAGAAATCCCGTAAATCACTCCATCGAGCTGACTTAAAACACCACAAGGTTCTATCGGTTTTGCGAACAACAGTGGAATTAGGTACAGTAGAAATGATTTTATTAGACAATGGTCGGAAAGACCTAAAGGCGAAAGAACGCAAGTTTTATAAACAAGAGGGTTTGATGTAAGAAAGAGATCTAGAAGATATGGAGTATGGTTAGGGTTATCAGGGATTCTTGTGGGTTCAGAAATCATTTGTGTGAGATCACATGAAATAGCAAATGTTTCTGCACTATGACCAGCGGATTTGTAGTAGATGAAAATTGAAGCCAATTAGAGTTATGAACATTGAAATCGCCTACAAATGAGATATCGCAAGATGGAAACTGAGACAGGAGATAGTCAACTTTCGTACTAAGGTAATCGAAGAAGTCTTGAAAGTTGCTGTCATTAGGAGACCTATAAATGCAACAGTAGAATTTCACAAAATTAGGACGAGAATGTTTAAACCAAATCACGTCAAAATTTTTATTTTCTAAGGAAGAAACCCTCTTGCAAGCAATTCTGTCCTTGATGTAGGCACATACGCCTCCTTTATATCGAAAGTTAGAGTGAAGATGGTATTGAGGAAATTGCAAGTCGGGTGACTCGGAGCTTTCCGAGGAGACTTGTGTTTCAGATAGAAACAATATATCAGGTTATAATTGTTGAAGATGTTGGTGAATAGCATTAAGATTAGACCTGATACCGCGGATGTTGTAGTAGTGAATCAGAAAGTTGATACTTTCGATGACCGAGGTCGCTTGGGCCCTGCCCTCCCGGACATCCGAATGGGGCAGGATTTTACGTCCGGAATTTATAACCCTAGAAACCACAGCCATCTTATTTTTTAATTTGGGACTTTTAATCCGATAGGAAGACAGTGAGGGCGAGAAGGAAGAATAAGGATGAGAATAGATTGAGGATGATGGAAAAGGTAACCGGCAGCCCTTACCGAGCTCAGAAAATCGGAGACCCAATATTAAGGAGCCCATGGTAAGGGTGGTGGTACCTCCCCGGGTGGCATGGAGTATACATGCCTACCACCTAATGCCACTTAATTTTTTTCTCATGTTCACTCATTATAGAATTTAAAAAATAAAAAACTAAAATAATGTTACGTTTTTAATAACGATGGAAACTGCTTAATTTATTTAATATAAACACAAAAGTTAACATGAAAATATTATGCACTATGAAGAACGATTAAATACAGAACTATAAATAAGCTTTTAATTTATCTCAGTACAATTCTAATTTATATTCAATGTTGCACGATGACTAAATTCGGTTCCTTTTTATATATAAACACGCATAGATGTAATAATCTAGCAGGAATATTCTACATGCTAGACAACTGAATAGAAGATAACGGCACGCTTTGATGTTTACCGCGTTGGTTATTTTTAGCATACGGGTAGTTTGTTATCGTATATGCAGGTGCGTTACTATAGTGATACAAATTGTAAGCGTACAAGGCAACGAACGGTACAACGTACAACTGAAATCGTAATCCGGAATATAATATAACTACTGAATCAAAATAAAAAATAAATCTTTGACTGCAGAAACTTAATGTGTTCGGATTAATAAAATAAGAACACTAACTATCCAGGGTACCTCTTCAGCACAAGATCGATACTGTATCGTCTCAATGCAAACTTGCGGCAGTCCCCAGTCGGTTGTTTGATCGGACGCTTTCATGTCTGAAACCAAACCCAAACAAAAAAAAACAACTCAAACGTTTTAGTTGGTACTGTTGTCAGGTTGCGATGACGCACCCTGTATGTAGGATGTTATAATGACGTGTATTACGTGTTTTGAGCACGAGTGTATTGAGTGTGAACGAAAAAAAAATTTTTTTGTGTGTATATAATGTATGTGGGTGTATGATACGCCACTGGAAATTTAGGAGAAATATAATTCTGTATGTAGATACGTGTATTTGAATGTTATAAAGACTTTAGTGTTGGAATAATTAGATTTTGATGAATGTAAATGTGAAGAGAAATTTGTCTATGGGACGATAATGCTTTCCACTGTATCGCTACTGTTTGGCTACCTTAAAGAATGGAATGTCTGAAGATAAAATGAGTAATCTTGATTAGAAAATGTGAAGAATAAGTGTAGAATGTTTTAGAAAATATGTAGAGAAAGATTGGGTATGTTTAAGTGTTAATTTCCGAAGGGTTTTGTAATGTTGTGCAATTGTTTTGAGAATAAATGTGTGTATATGGAATTTGAGACATTAGACTGTACTTATTTTTGCAAATGTTGCGGAACGAGATCGAGCGCAGATTGGAGATAAATGTTAAAAGTTGCGTAATGGTCCAGAGTGGCCACTGAATGAATGTGGTGACGAAAAATGATTTCTTCATGAAGTAATTGTAAAATTTGTAAGTGAAAACAAATATGGCGATGTATTGTAATTACACGCGTGCTTGTATAAAGGGAAGCAGTTATCAGAACTATGACATTTTGAGTGAATATTATTGGAGAATATAACGCGGAAGGAAGACATGTTTAAAGATGGATGACTGAAGTTATAAATAGGGAAGTCAGAGATTGACGAGTGGGTTGTCGTTGGGAGTTGAAGTGAGAGTTAAGCTTTTTCGTTTTTGGCTGTTGGTGAGACGCGCACGCGAGGTAGTGTGGGATAGACTGTGATGATATTGGAGTATGTTTGTGAATTTTAATGAGGCAGTAATTGTTTAAACAACTGCGTAACCCGAACCGGGGATAAATCGTAAAAGACATTCATAAACAGAACGAAATTAAAATTGAAGTTGAAGATAAAAATTAGTTTGTTTATTTTCAAGAAAATAATAGTGCGTAAGCAGATTTGAATAAAGATAGCAGATGTTATGTTAAAGTATTAAGTGCGGCGCGTGTCCTTGTAGCGAGATTCAGCTAAAAGTATTTATGACACCACCTGTTAAGTGAACGAAGTGTTCGTTGTAGGTATATTAAGCCTATGTTTAAGTAACGTTATATGACATTGAAAGTTTTATTTGTATAAGGGTCTAAATTGGTGTAAAGGTTGCTAGAAATTTTAAAGAGGCAACCAAACGTATACAGTTTATTACGTGTTATTGGACTGTTTGTGAGTACAGTAAGGAATAAGTGTTCGTGAAATTGTGAAGCAATTGTTATGTGCCTTCATGCAATTTAAGGATTACCACATAATTGATTTACCGACGAAAGAAGAAGAAAAGCCAAGGATTAATGAACAATCTTAAGTAAGGAATATATCTTAGTATTTTAAAAATTTAGTAAAGCACGATTATCTCTTTGGTTTATTTCATTGGTGTAATGTGATCAAATATTAATTAGCTTAGAAGCGAAAAGATAATCGTCCTCGAATCATGTTGTGTTGGATTGTATAGTATTAAGAATTTTTGCAGAAATTGGTAGTGACGTGTGGTTTTGATTTTCAACCACGCTGATGTAATTTATGTAAATATTTGTGGTTTTGATTATTTTATGCAGGACAATATATATTTATCGTTATTTTTTTACTTTGTTGTTTATTTATCCAGGTATGAAACACAGTTGTAACATTTCCTTAATTGGTGATCTTATTTTGACAAATTTTAAAAGTAAGCTTTGCATATTTTAATTTTTCAGATTTAAGGAACAACCTGAAAGTTCATATTAGCCAGGTTGATTGCAAAATTTTCATGTTTGTTTTAATAGCGCAATGCACTATTAACAGATCAGCTGTTAGTTTAAATTTCATTAAGTATAATACAAGTTTGAGTTTTGAAACCTTAAATGTTTACGAATGTCAACTACGATTCAAAAGTGAATTAAATTTAAAAGATATCGTTCATGTTAAGAATTTTAAAAATTAATTACCGTTCATTGAATGAATTTGAGTGATAAATTTTATTTTGGAAGTTTTGGTATACGATGTGTATTCAAAAAGTTTTTTTTTTTTTAATAACCTGGGTAGTACTAAATTTATTTGAGTTTGAGTTGAATTGTTTTGGGACGAGTGTTTGTGTTAGAACCTTCGTATATGAGTTTACCGAGTAAGCACAATCCTACTTTCCACAATCAGGTAGGGTTAATTAACATCCAGCTTAAGACAATTATATTAACAAAGTTTCGATTGTGGTGGCGCCTAGAGACATATTTTCCCGAATTGAGCTATTTGAGTATAAGTGTAAGGTGTTTGAGCTTATTAATCATTCATTTTACTTATTATTTCGACCACGCCCATCTCCCTGTTAGCTGGCTTGGCAACCCGCTTACATTAGTAAGCATGCACGACGCCTAGTGCGGTTTGGACGTGTAACACTGTATACATTAATAACACAATCAATGTAAGATAAAAATTGAGTGCAGAACTTGACGCCGTGTTTTAAACACAAACCAAATGTATTTCAATTCAATAAAATTGTCAGATTGTTTTGGGAAAGTTTATACGTGTGTGTATCCTATAGTATGTTTAAAGTTTTACCATAAAGATAAAAAATTAACAAGATTTTGATTAAAGTTTTATTTGCAACAATTAATTTTACGTCATCTATAAATTTTGGCGCCCCCTAAAACTTGGCGCTATACGCAAGTGCGTAATTAGCGTAATGGTAAATACGGCACTTACTGCAACTAAAAAAGGAGAATGTATTTGACATCACAGTTGAACCGCTCAGTATAAACATTGCTGAAAGCAGCAGCAGTGACTGTGGCGATAGTTTTAGTGAAGACGTGTGATTCATTATGCACCTATTTAAGTGAATTAATTAGTTCGATATTTATTTTTAAGTGTTAATTTTTAGACGTTTGTTACATAGATATTTATTTTATAGTCATGTCATATTAATGTATATTTTAGCGGTAAATCCCGTTGTGTCGGTAAACTTAAGTTTGCCTAGGCAAACCGCGTATTGTCGGATCCCTTCAAGCAAAGTTCGAAATGTTTTCGTATTGCGGATTTTGCCTGATAGGTAACCCGGCAACCTTAGGTTTGCCAGATGTGTGTTAGGCAAAGTTCTAAATACCTTTATGTTGTTGTATAAAATCAGTAATGTCAACTTTTAGGACCCATGCGCAACTCAATACAATATGTTTACAGAAATAAGGTTATATAAGCAAAGACATAATTATTTCACATTTTTATTCAAGATAAGTGCACATACAAAATATTCGAACATAAGTACGCGGTAGAAACAATTACCGATAGACGAAAACTTGCGTCTACACTGAAGAAACAGTACCCAGAGGCAACATGCTTCAGTGACAAACATTTCCTGCAAGTTCTTTCATTGTAGACACGACTTTCAAACACGCCTTTCAACTCTATTAGCGCATAATTTTGAATGATGACATTTTGAATTGCAAAGTAAATTTTCTTTTTGCATTTACAAGAGTTAGTAGTTTTTTAGTACCATTACACTTCACACATCTTTGGCCTCCAAAACCAGAATTCTGACTGCTAATGCCTCGAAGCGATAATTCCTTGTCTGGGACATCATCGATTTTTAAGAATTTTTCCGCACAACTTTGAATCTGGTTTCTCGAATACAAAGAACTGAATTTTCCCTTGCTTAGTGCCTACTTTGCAGAAACCATCATCTGTTTGTTTCCAATATAACTCCAATTATGTTACGGGCATTTTGTTTGTTTCTGTCTAAACTAGGCACTGTGACGGTTTCCCCTACTTGAATATCCGAAAATTGTCTTTCGGTTGCTGTTTCATCCTTTCTAATTGAAGTTTTAGCACCTCATAAGCAATTTCCTTATTCGTCGTAATTGTCTTTTTCTGTGCACAGCGGAGACAAATGAATATCGCTCCATAACCTTCCTCGTTAGCACAACTTCGACTCTGAGCGCAAATTACGTGAACGTTATCACAAGTTTAGTTGTGCGCACCAGATGTTTCCTTTCCACAAACAGTACATTCAGTTTTCGTCGATCTGGAATCAGTTACTGAGTCACTTTCGTTTTCTATTCCAGTACCTTCCACTTCTAAGTCAAATCCGTCATTACGTTCGCCAACCCTCACTGTCAAAAGAGCTGAATTCCGATATGACTTCCTTCCGTAAGAAAAAAAAAGGCAATTGAACTTGAAATGTTACCAAACATTGCGTCAAACGGAGTTTCTCATATTCCTCTGTGATATGCGTTGTTTCGTGTTACTGGCAAAATCGTAGACCCTTACTCCACCGCTTGGTTTTGTTATTATCCATCCATTAAAATAACATACTTCGGACGCCCTGATTTGCCCGCTGGGTGCTCCCCCTATCTTTGGGAATGTCTCGATTTTCCATGAACCGTACATAGTACTTGCCCCATTACTTTTAGCTCTTCAACTTTACGACTTGGAATTCGTGTCCATTATCAGACTGTAAAACCGACGGATAACCCAGTGCAATAAAAAAATCAATTAGGTTGTATTCCACCTCTTCTGTCGTTTTTCTCTTTAGCGGCCGCAGAATGAGATACTTGGAAAGATGATCCTGATAGTTAAGGATATATTTGAAACCTAAGATTGCCGGGTTACGTATCAGACAAAATCCGTAATACGAAAACATTTCGGACTTTGCCTGAAGGGATCCGACAATACGCGGTTCGCCTAGGCAAACTTAAATTTACCGACATAACGAGCTTTGCCGCTAACGTATACATAAATAACGGAATAAAATGTATTGTTCAACATAAAATAATTGGCAATTTAAATAAAAATTGTATTGCTTTTGCGTACGTCACTGAAAATAGTAGTACTCACGGGCGGAGTTACCGGTGTCCGCGTCGCCTACGCGTTCTTTTGCAGAATGACAAACTTTATTTTCCTTTTGATTACCATAAATTTTCTCCGCCACTGACGTCGTTAACGCATCAGCTAATAATAGCATAAACGGTAGCCTTTGAATTCACAATGAGTATGGTTGAGCCTTAAAAAATCTCTATTTTAAAATGTAAATAAAATATAAAAGTATCTTGTTACGCCAATGACCGCTACTTGGCTTATCAATTTAATAAAATGAGAATCGATAGCGCGTAAATTTGGAGTGAATACTTCGTTCACAATAAAAACAAAATTACTTGATGACTTTTTTTGTAAAAATTAGGTTTTATTATATTGTAGTGAAGGTCAAACACATTGAAATTTTCGAATTGAATGAAAAATTTAAATAGGACTTGGAGATAACGTTGAATGAATAGTTCAGTCTAAATTGGTAAACTGAGAAAGATATTAGATTTGATATAGTAGCAGTTAGTCAATCAAAACGCATTTAAAGTTTACATTAACTCAGAAAACGTTTTATGGAAAAGGTAACAGAATTTCCAATTTGCAAAATAAACTACTTCATTATTAAATTTCTATCTTTGATAAATTATATTAAGATGGGAAACATCATCTTTCAGTTCTTGTAGTACAAAAACCAAGAGGATTTGATCGAAATTCCATTTTTTTTATCATGTCACTTTTACCAAATTGTATATAATATTAATTTAAATAATTTTTTTTTATTTTAACACTGTTTTTACCTTTCTGGTTGGGTCTCCGATTTTTTACCTCTAGGAGAGACTGCACCGTGGCGGAGACCCGTCCTTCGCTACTTTAGTTTTCTACATTTTCCAACTCTCTAATAACTAACACGTAGTGTTACGGTTAAGCACGGCCGCTACGGTGGAGCGCACACCTGTGCCTTAGAGACCTCCTCTCCTTTACCTGACAATAATAATAATAATAATAATAATGTCTTTATTTGGACACAAAGAATATACATAAGCTAAATGACCAGCTGCTATGCGGATTACGATGTCCAAAGGGCGAAGTTCACTTTCGGGATGCTAAATCCGTCAGTGCTCTTCCACTTAGCCCGACAAATTATAATTTACAATAGACGGATGAGCTGAGTATGAGTAATACATGCAATGAAAAAGTTTTAAATAAGGAAATGAAATGACAATAGAGATGAAATGGGACGTGTATATATGTAGTAACTTAACGGTGTCTAAGTGCACAGCAGGTTTTTACGAAGTGTTTTTTTTTAAAATTAGTTGGTGAAAGATGTTTGATACTCAGCGGAAGTGAATTATATAAATTACATACATTGATGGTACAGAACAGTAACCCTTACCCAGGTATCCGCTCCCCGTCCATACATTACACCCAGACCACCCCTCTTTTCCTACGGGATCCGTTATGTGGATTCAAACCAATATTATTAATTCAATTGCTCTTGCTTCGGTCAAGAAAGCGATATGGATCCTCTCAAAGGCTACAACCTCTTACATCCACAGTCCGCGTGATCATAACCTCCCAATTCACTTTAGATTTTCTTTTCGTAATGACTTATTTAGAAGACATTGCCATTGTGAATCTTCCCAAATCCTTGCATCACTCCCCAGGTATTATGCCACGTCTACGCAGGTCGAATGTGCAATCTGTACCATCCGCTTTCCAAACTGTGATGAAAGCCTCCTGTAAATCCTCTGCTCAATATAAAGTGTAACAATTACCGCGTAGCTCACTTCTAGCATTGAAAGTAGTAGGTACTCCTTCCAATACCAGAAGTAACGATTGGAACTTACAGTGCAATAGCTTGGCCAGCCCGATCACCCGATTAAAGTCCGTTGGATTTTTTTCTGTGGAGTTACCTGAAAAACCAAGCGTATGATGAAAGTTTTGAAAATGAAGAGCATTTATTAGCAGCGGTTACGGCAGCAGTTAATACAATTTCGCCAGAAATGCTAGACCGTGCTGTACTTTATTCAGTAAAGAGAGCTTACATGTGTCTAGAAAATAACGGCAACCTATTTGAACAGTTATTGTAATTATTAAGTTTAATTAAATAGGTTTAAAAGATTGGAGTTGTACATAAAAAAATATCAAATACTAATATTAATCCGAATTAGCTTCAAAACCATAATGGTTAAATTCGTAATAAAAAATACAATCGAATACAGGGTGTTTCGTTGGTTGCGGCGACATAAAAAAATAAAGTTGACGATGGTTTCTCGAAGACGAAACGTCGAATAAAAAATTTGAAAACGCCATCTAACAGAATTCAAAAAGTGACAATGAAGAAATATGTTTGGTTTTTAAAAATCTTTTAAAAAAAATTAAGGAAATGCAAAAAAAATCCAAAAATTCGCACTTTGTTTTAAATCTCGAAAACAATAATGAACTTTTGCAAACTACATGTGAACATGCCCTAAGTTATACAACTTTTTCTAATATGTATATATATATATATATATATATATATATATATATATATATATATATGTATATATATATATATGATATATAATATATATTATATATATATATATATATATATATATATATATATATATATATATATATATATATATATGTGCGTGGTGGGTAGGTCGCGTGGGCGCGCGTGTGTGTGTACTATTGGTTTCTCGGGTGTTGATCCGCGTAACTTTTCAGGTGTCCAAAAGACCGTTTGTTGCAGAACGACATTTCGGCAAAGTCTCATTCAGGTTGGTAACTGTCTGCTCCTGCTTCGAGTTACTCCAACTGAACTAACTTCCTGTTGTGTGTGCTGCTGCTTATGTACCCTATTGCTTTCACTACTGCTTTCATTGCTTGCACCGGTTTCACTAACTTCACTGATATCACTGTTTACTTTCCCGTTTTCACTTCTTTTGTTGATTCTGTTTTAGGTGTTTTTAGTTGTGTGGGGATTATAGATTAGAGTTACCAAACTGAAGATGGCAAATGTGACTTTGCCGAAACGTCGTTTTGCAATAAACGGTCTTTTGGAGACCAGAAGAGCTAAGCGGATCAACACCCGAGAAACCACCAGTACACACACACACACACGCCCGCACGCACGCACGCACGCACTCACGCACGCACGCACACACGCACGCTCGCTCGCACGCACGACACAACACACCCACACCACACCACACACACACACACACACACACACACACACACACACACACATATATATATATATATATATATATATATATATATATATATATATATATATATATATATCTAAACGATAATATTAAGTTAATTGACGATAAACGTATTTCAATTTTTCTTTTAAAAACTTTATGGTGTAAACGTCAAAGTATTCAATTAAATCAATTTTAATTAAAATCCTATATTTCGTTTTCGTTTGAAAACTTCTTCAGGGTATAAAACTGACTAATATTACAACTTTAACTTTATGAATAAATGTTAACAGGTGACAAATTACCTGACAACTGAAACTAGCCAACTATGTACATTTTTTGAAATATAATCATATGCGGGAGAAAAACTTTCTGTATCTTCTTTATTGTTTGTAATAATGTGTTTGTTGAAGAATGAAAGGTTGTTGTCTATGCTAAAAGGTAGGTCAAGGTTAAATTATACTTGTATTGGCTAAATGCTCCTCAAGGTCAAATTCTTGGAAATAGAAACATTCCTAATCACTGGCTTTGCACATGCGCGGGTGAGTATCAAAGTCACCTACAGTTTTTATTTCCAGTTGCCCTCACCATTTGCATTAAATTTCAAGGTCACACCTACAATTCTGAGAAATCTAAAAATAGAATTTTCAAGGTCAATGGTAATACATTTTTCTTATATAGACCACAGTGTGTTGAGATCAGTCTGTCAGTTAGCAACTTGTAATTGTTAAACCTGGAATTAGCAGGGTTAAACCAAAGCACCTATTGAAAACTCTATAAAAATTTATGTGACCTAGAGATATCCAAAAAATATAAAGTTATTAATGTATAGTGTTGGGGGCGGAGGAGTTTAAATGTGTATTACCTCAGCTCTTTTACGAGTATTTCAAAGAAGAAAATCGAATTGAAGAATTTAAAACTCTGCTCAATACAAGGGATGTGTTCATGAGTAGTCTGGGTGCAGTCGGAAAAACAACAAACATAACATTTTGTGTGTAATAGTAGTGCCCTCAACAATATATAAATATGCTTTAACTAGAATCACTTCGTAAAAAGTGTTTAGTCGTAGTGCAATTATGAGCAAGTGAAGTCATGCAAGTAGCAATACAATCATTTCTGGAACGATCCAAACTCAGAAGTTCGCCGTCATATATGGATACCCACACCGTTGTAGTAACAATATGAATTAATAATTTAACATTTTGTTGTTCATGTTGTCAAAATAGTGATGGTAGTAGTAGTAGTAAAAATGAATAGAAACAAGATGAGGGTTATTCCGCTCGTAACACTGACTGGTCATTATCACCATTTCAACATAAGGTGTATAAACAAGCAGCTAATGAATATTTAATCGATTGTGCTTATTATAAACTATCGAACGATACTCATAATGTGAAACATATTGAAATTGGATACAGTACACATCTTAACCTTGCACCAGTAGTGCGTATGGGGTGTGGCAACTGTGATCAAAGTAATAGTGTGGTATTAACGCGAAGGAATGGAATGAACTAGGATGGTATTCATATGTAGAATTGCAATTTTTCTGATATCAGGAATTTGAAAACCAAATTGATTGGTCAAATGTAAACGAGGAAGATGAAATAATCTATGATCAACATTATGAATCTCTATCTAGCAATCTTGGTTATTTATTACATTTGGGAATTGATTAACGGACATGACGGCATTTTGAAAACTGTTGTGACAGAAAACTACAAATGCTGTTCGTGCACATTCAATGCCCATAATGTAGACGAACTATTCAATATGAAGGATATAATAAGCTATAGATTGGAATTTCTTGAATCGTACAATCTGGTGTGTTTCTATGAAAAGTTCATACAACAAGTTGTTGACTATCGTCGTTTTCGTGAGAACAAAATTTCATGACAGTGACGATGACATTTATAAAGACATTCAAGGTGTTATAAATGCTAAATATAATATTAATTCACATAACACTGTATGCTTAATGGAAATATTATATTATCGTCATGGTTATCGAATTATAGCATTTACTAAAAATAAAGAAATATTATTATAGTAGCGCCGGGGAGAGGTGTCTCATGGCGGAGCCGAGAATGGGGATATAATTATTACTGTGAAATGCATCTGTTTCCCCTTATCTTAGTGCGAAGTTCCCACTTAAAGAAAGACGGGTTATAATAAATATGTCTGCTATATATTTTAAATGCAGGACTTAAAAACGTATGTTGATTCTAAAGTCAAAGCGCATGATGCTGTCAGATGTCTTCTTGGCTATTTAACCTCAAATTATTCTTCGTATTTCGTTTCGTATAATCGCATCGTGTTTTGCAGTTATAATAATTTATCTTTCGCTTCGTAATTTATTAGTTTCCATTGCATTTGTAAACAACAGTTTTTTTCAAAACTATTATTATTAATATTCACTATTACGAGGTAAGTTTATAATGCAAAATGTATTTACAATTGATTGAATGCGTTTATTTATTTTGCAGCAAATAATGATGTCATTAAAAGGTAAATCTTTGAAAAGCCAAACTCAAGTAATGTTAATGAATATACTGATTTATTTCGAGATGGAACGCGGTAACTAGGGGCCAAGTTTACCTTTAACTTCCATTATCCAGGTACGCTAATAATTTTCACTATTTAAATCTATATTTATGTAATATTATGTTGCATCGAACTGCTCTCGCATGCGGCATTTCCGAGAAAACCGTAACTCGGACTAAGGCAAAGGCAAATGGCTCTAGCTTTAGAATCTGGGAAATCGGCGCCGGATTCACCGCAAAAACATTGGCTGCGTTTGAAGTCGAAGTCAGAGGATGTCGACGAATACGTGAAAGACGTTTTGAAACGAAAAATTTACACCATGCATGCAACTGGTAAATAATTCAGAAATTATTGTTGAAATGGAGTTAATCACTGTTTAATCTTAGGCTCACATATTACTTTATTACACAAAATTGGTTTTGAATTCAAAGTTAACGGTGGAAGAAAGCGTTTAATGGAGCAGGTTCATATTGCTGGTGCTCGAGCAACATTTTTGCGAAAATATTTTGCTAATAAAAGTTGTGAAATTAGTTACGATCTTGTCTTTTGATCAGACGTGAATTTTTAGTCGAGGAAGCGTTCGAAAATCAGCCAGTGAGCTGAGGAAATAGTAAAACATCTAGTAATCAGTGTCGGAGAGTCGAGTGAAGATGATAGTAAAAGTGAAGGTGATGACTTTTAATTCGCTGCTGCGTGCGTAAAAGTCAAAACAAGACAAATTGAGATAAAAGCGTTTAAAATTTTTAATCTTAAAAAATGTATAATTTAGCGGCTATGGAAATTATAATGGTAATGAAGTTTTTTTAGGGATATTGAAATTAAGTAACCAACACAATGTATAATTTATTTTAAAAAAATATATTATACAAATTAAGTTTGATATGACTTATCTCGTTTTACACATTTATTTTGAAGTAATTTTGTAGACATAACTCTGTATGGTCAATTAATTGTTGACTATAAAAAATCAAATATTTTAATAAAGCTTAAAAATTTATTGAACTATAGTTATTATAATGACCGATATGTAAGGAGAAGAATCTTGACAAAAAATTAAGTTTCTTCTTCATCAGCATCAGAAAAGGCATCAATTGCATCTTGATCTGTCTTCAAATTTAGATAGAAATCTCAGTGATGACGAAATAAATGGTAACAGCTCTACTAGATGCTGATTTTTCTCTACAGAAATAGGTACAGGACCTTTGTATGCTACTTGTGGCCCTAGGATTACAGTTTGCTTTCCTCGTCTTTCGAAGTCTAATACCCTGAATGGTTCATTTTCCGAAAATGTTGTTTTGACTAAAAGAGCCTTTCTTCCCTTTTCATATCTAATCCATCTTAAATCCCTCCAGTTGATTTTATTGCCGTCAGTGTCAGTTTTGCGGTTTACTAATGGTCCGTTTAGTAATCCAAAAAAGTTATAAAAGTTCTCCCTCTCTAACTCTTTTAGTATGAAGGGTTTCTTTTGACCTGTTTGCCCAGTCATGGGGATGTTCTAGTTGTCCATTAAATTTCTTCCTTTGTTTTTCAATGAGGCTGTGGTCGGTATCACATTCCATGTGTGTATGTCCGGAAATCAAGAATTTGTGGTCAATAACTTCTAACCTTTGAGAACCTTGTAAAGCAACCATAAACATTGCAGCAATGTGGCTGTTTTTATTTTGACCTCCACAACAATCTGAATATAGTACCACATGTTTGACGTTTTCGTCTAAATCTTTAGTAAGAAATTGGTATAAACAAGAGCCAATTTCATTTCCTCCCCTTTTTGCTTGAGCTTCGTGCCAGATATTACAATAAGCCTGACTTGTATCACAATCATGGACAATTCAATCGTCCAAAGCTGTTGTTATAAAATGCGACTGAGTTTTGTACATCTGGGGTTGGGAGACATTGTTGTAGGTCGAAGGTAATGGTTTTTCTGCTTGAGCCATTTTTTGACAACTCCTTGTCGGTTGATCTAGAGGTATAACCTAAATCTGCTTCACGATGATGTTGAACCAATTCTACTTGTAATATATTTTTCTCTTCTGCCATTTTAATCTGCATGGCTAGTTTGTCGCAGGTTTTCTTTGGGTTTTTTATTGTAATGTTGAGTTCATGAAAAAGCTTTTCATAAAGTTTACGATTCAGAGGTTTCTGTGGATATGCAGTTTTATAGGCACTATAGAGAGATGTCAGTGTGTAGTGAGATGGTAAATATTTTTTGCTAGAATCTCTTCCAGTACAATGACTCTCATATGATGGTATGGAAAGGATATGTCTACGGGCATTCTCAATTTCATTATCACTTGTTTTTTTCTTATTATTGTGACTGCCTCTTTGATCTAAAGTAACAATTCCGGATAGAGTTCTGCGTTTTTTGTTTAGGACAGTTTCAATAAACTTATTGCTGATATCAAAAGTTTTAACAAAACATGCTTTACATACACGTACGTTAGCACCATTTATTGGTAAATAGTATAAAACTGTGCATTGGCTATATCTTTGCTTATTAAAATCTTCATTTCGTATACGTGTACATTTCTTGTGCGTGATTTCTATCTGACTGGCTATAAATTGTAATCTTCTATTATAACTCTCCATTTCCTAAAAACTGGTGAATATATTGTGCCTTATTTCTTGGGATACTTTTTCAATACATCGATTTCTACACATTGTTAATGTTTTTAAAGTTTTCTCTCGTATTAGCTTTCCGCTTAGTGTTTTATAGCTTTCTCGTAAATTTCTTTTCTCTATTTCTTTAGAAAGTTCTCTATCATGGTTTTCCTTTAACAAATTTAAAATCTTTTTGCCCCTTGAACACATGTTGAAAAACGTTAGTACACACTAAACGTCAAAATAATACTATTGAGGTTATGCACAAATAGAGTTAACGTAATAATCATGAGATTTTATGAGCGTGAATAACGAGTTATGTAGAGTTATCTCTCTTTACATATCAAATAATTACAAAGCGTGCCGTGTAAAACGGGATAACTGAACTAAACTCATTTTACACGGTCATTCAATTTTACTACTTTGACTTAACCCCTGGTGCATATGTAGTTTGGCAACCAACCATACGTCACATGAGTTAACTCGTTTTGCACGAAGCTGTAGAATGATAAATTATGTTAGTTGTTGACATAAACCCATTTTCACCAAAAACTGACAACCCCTTTTACACGCGCAGCAGCGAATTATAAGATGACCAATATCTAAATTTACAGCAAAAATTATAATCTTAGTTACTTTATAACATTGTAAAGAATTATTATATTTAACATATACCTCTGTAGCTGTACTTAGGTTTATCTTATTATATTATATATATATATATATATATATATATATATATATATATATATATATATATATATATATATATATATTGACAAACTGGAGATTTTAAAATAGGTTATATTGTTAACTAATAATAAATCTCATTTTTAACATCCAATACAGTGTATTTATTTATGACAAAATCAGTTATTTATATCTGTCAGCTAAAAATGATCCTCCGCAATTAACCAAACTTTTCGCACTTCATTCGGGCACTGCCTACTATTAGCTAATTCGTTTCTTATTGAAAATTATTGATATAATTAATTTGTAAAACAGATCCAAAACGAAATTTTGTTGACCCGGTCTCGGTTCTGATAATCGTTTACAGTTGTACAATATATTTTTATCATATGACTACCCGGTGGACTTTACATGCCAGAATAAGTGCGAACAGACCTTAAACGAAATTCGACTTTATTTATACGAGTGAATGGGGATACAATAATTTTATTTAAATATGACAGCGCGGCTTAAATTTGAAAATAACCTAGAAACATTGACGATGTTTTGTTGGTATTCAAAATTACTAACTATATTAACCAATAACGACCTACGTTTTTAAAATCTTAAACCATGCTTTACTAAAAGATGAGTCATAAGCCACCTCTCGCCGGCCCGACTTTATTTGTTTTTGTGATCTCAATTTAGGTACACATACCCCACCCTATCCATCTAGGTAAACAATGTTAGGGAAGAAGCGAAAGAGTGCAGGTGGTGGTTTAGTGGATACACTAAACAATAAACTTCTGGTTGAATTACATTTAACATTTACTCGGTTACTAGTATTGTGGTCCTGGTACAAAATTAGAGAAACGACTCGCACGCAGTGACCAGTATCCATGAATTAGATGCTCAGTACAAACTT
This sequence comes from Vesta saturnalis, assembly GCA_036346205.1. NCBI lineage: Eukaryota > Metazoa > Arthropoda > Insecta > Coleoptera > Lampyridae > Vesta > Vesta saturnalis. Next base: position 5,634,615 of record JARFJB010000218.1, read on the forward strand.
CATGATATCAGTTACAGAGATTACCGAAATTTAGAAAGTAGACATAGAGCAGATAAAATTTTAGAAGAAAAAGCTTGTAAACGTCGATCCAAGAAGAAGAACGGTGGAAATTTATTGCATGTACGAAAAACAATAGCTAAAAAAATGAAAGCTAACGGAAATTTCACTGGCACAATAAAGTCAGCGCTTTCAGCAGCAAAACGTGTGGTAAAAAGTTTAGGAGGAAAGAAAAACATTAAAGTTCCTAGAGTAATTCGCCTACCTAAACAAGGAGGGTTTTTACCATTTCTTATTCCGTTATTCGCAGCTTTATCAGCTATCGGTTCTTTAACTGGCGGTGAATCAGGAATTGCTAAAGCAGTAAATGAGGCTAAAATGACCAAAAAAATGCAAGAAGAGACGTCACGCTATAACCACTGATGGAATCGATCGCTATAGGCTCCATGAATAAGAAGGTTGCGGCACACTTTATCCAAAACCATACAAATCTGGTGGCGGTGCATTATACTTGAAACCGTTTCCAAAAAAACTGAATAGATTACCTGAAAGACCGTTAACAGATATTGATTTAAAGAAATACAAAAAAAATGTACCCTATTTTAGGGGTATTTTTATGAGAGATAACATTCCTAAATTACAATGGAAAAATGTATCTGGAATTATTAACTTAGATAGCCAAAGCGGACCAGGCACGCATTAGGTTTGCTACAAAAAGCGTGGTAAAAAGGTGTGGTATTACGATAGTTTCGGTAATCTTCGATCACCAATCGAAGTTACTAACTACTTTTGGGGATGTAAAATTTATTATAATTACAACCAAGATCTATAATTTAATACCATTATTGGCGGACACCTATATCTACAATTTTTATATAAATAATCGATACAACTTAAAATTTTCTCAGTTAAATTAATAACATTCAGTTTAGAAGGTGTTGGTAACATAGCTAGCGACAACTTCTATCCACCGATAGAGCTAGATTTGGAGAAGAAATACGTTATTGGATTGGTGGGATTTTACGGTTGCAACAGCATTAGAAACATTTATACGGGCAACGATAGATTTTATTTTAGAACAACAAAGCCATCTCATTTGCGAGTGATTAATATTCCACTCGGTGCGTATGAGTTAGATGAAATTGGTGATTATCTAAGATCTAAGATACCCACAGAAAAGTTTTTCATTAGGGCTAACAACAATATACCTAAGTGTGAGATAAACAGTTCATTTGAGATCGATTTTACTAAAGAGAATAGCATTGGTCGCATGCCAGGTTTTGAGTCCAAAATATTAGGACCAAATATTGTACATACGTCTGCGTTAGACATCCAAATACCTTAAACACACTAATCTACATTATCAAAGAATCTTATCGAAAAGGGAAACCTGCAAAAATATTATGTGAAATTGACGTTTCAGTCCCACTAGGTTAGCGTCTAGATTAAACTCCCAGCAGTACTCAATATTTAGAAGTAAACACCGAACAATTAGTAATATAACAATTAATTTAACAAATCAAAAGGGTGAATTAATAAACTTTGGCGAAAGTGAACCATTCACGTTACGCTTAGAACTAAAAAAACAAGGGTCTGTGAATTAATCAAGGAGCAATTCCACCTTTCAAAAATGCGTATAAAAGACTTCATCCCTACAGTAAGGCATTCATGAGTCATCAACCTTCATTGCGGTTGAATAAAAAAGAAACTTAGAGGATGGAAATGTTTAAGTTGTCACGGTTTACGACAATAATAAAACAGATTTGATAAATAAATTCTAAATTAAATAACAAAGAAATAACAGCAAGTCCGGTGAGAGGCACGAGAGCCAGGAATCGCGTAGGGAGCAATCTGGTTGAAACGTAATGTGACTGAAGGGCATGTAAGTGAAAAACTTATATGTATATATGTACATTTAGATCATACAGTAAGTATACACTCTATTATTTATATATTATTTATATTTCCACTTCTTACTTATTTACATGTCAAGGTAGTAGACAAATAACTGTCCGGTAGTAGGACGATACCGTTAGTAGGAATGCTACACCGTCCGGGACACGATTTGTCCAGTAACCGGTGTGCTCGCTATGGTATTACTCAAGAGAACAATACAACTGCCTCGGATCGACCTGGCTACAAGGGGCGGTCAAGGTCGAAACAAACAGGCCCCGTTGCTGACGACTGTGCAAGAAATGAATGGCGAGTCGGTACGTGGAATGTTAGAGGTATGCATAATAAAAAATTTGAAATTGCGAATGTAATGTGCGATAGACACCTTGATATTCTGTGTGTATCGGAGACAAAGCGCAAAGGAAAGGTTGCTGTGAAGATAGAGGATGGCAGCCTATCACTATGGTCAGAAGTTGAGACTGAAGTGCATGGCGGAAAAGGAGTTGGGGGATCGTAAGTGAAAGAGCGAAAACATGTGTTAAACAGTACCAATTGGTATCTCCCCGGGTAATATGGGTTAGAATGAAAGTGGAATTTCGAAGAATTTTTCTTATTGCATGCTGTGCACCGATGAATGGAGAAAGAGACTAGTTGCGTGAGAACTTCTGGAATGAAGTACAGAACGTGTTGAACGTATGTAAGCCAAACGAAAGAGTGATGATAGTGGAGGATATGAACGGATGGGTGGGTATACAGATAGAACAGTGAACGCGTTCTAAGAAAGTTCGGAGACCAAAGAGTCAATGAGAATGTTGGACGTCTGGTGAACATCTGTGTGGAGAGAAGCATGTTTGTATCCAATACGTGGTTTAAACGTAAAAATGTGCATATATACCCATGGCAAAGAGGTGAGTCTAAAAGTATGATAGACTTGATAGTATATGATGAACGACTTAGAAACCTGGTGAAAGACACAAAAGCAATGCGCGGATCGAAGTGTGGATCGGACTACTTTTTGGTTGTATCGAGTGTGATTAGGGCAAAAGTGGGTCTGGAGAAGGAATGCAAACGTAGTGCGAACGTCCAGAATTAGTGTAGACAAACTAGTGGATAATGGTGCGAGAATGAAATACGCAGATGCTGTGAGTAAAGAGTTGAATGTGAAAGAAACCGTGCGGAACGAACAAATAAAAGACACTGACGTTGAAAGTGGATGGATAAGCTTGAAAAACTGTGTTGTCAATTGTGCCGTGCGGATATGTGGAAGATCGACTGTGTGCATGGCAATGATTGCTCCAAAAAATGAGACTGAGAAAAAGCGATGGTATGAGGGGTACAGATTAAGAAACAAAGAAGCGAAGGAGGCAGTGAGAATAAGTAAAGAGGAAGTGATGGCTGTGAAAGAGAGAAAATGCAGAATGATTTTGAGGGAAGCAAAAAACTCTTCTGGAAATAGGTCAAAAATACGAAACGTGCCCCAAAATAGAACGCTGCAGGAGTGACGAATATGAGCAACGAAATAGTATGGGACGATTGTGAAGTGAGGAAATGCTGGCAAGAATATTTTGGAAGCTGTACAGTAGTAAGGAAAGTAAGACTGAAGGGTTAAATAAGGAGAATGTAGGTGAAGGGAATGAAACTGAGAAGGATATTGGGATAAATGAGGTAGAGAAAACGGTAGGAAGGTTGAAAAATGGCAAGGGAGCAGGCGTAGATAAAATCACTGGTGAAATGCCAAAGTATGGGGGTGCAAAGCTTATACGAAGATTGTGTGAATTATTCAATGTATGCCTTATGTGTGGAAAAGTGCCGAGGGATTGGAAGAGCGCCATGCCATCATTGTGCCGCTATATAAGGGTAAGGAGAACAAGAGTGATTGCAAGAACTACAGAGGAATAAGTTTGCTCAGCGTGTCTGGTAAAGTATTTGGAAGAATACTGATTGATAAAGTACGAGAAACTACACAAACGAAGATTTGGAGTGTGCAGGGTGGCTTCATGCCAGGGAAAGGATGTGTCAATCAGATGGTTGCTCTCCAGCAGGTGATCGAAAAGTGTTTAAGGGTAAAAAGGAAGCTGTACTGTGCGTTTATAGAGCTCGAGAAAGCATACGACAGAGTGAATAGGGAGAAGCTGTGGGAAATATTAAATGAATATGGCGTAAATAAAGGTCTAATAAATGGAATAAGGGCAGTATACAACGGTAGTCGGGCATGTGTTAGAGTGAGATGGGGTGTGAGTGAATACTTTAATATTGAGCAAGGAGCGCGACAAGGCTGCATAATGTCAACGTGGTTGTTCAATGTATACATGGATAAATGTGTTAGACAAGCATATACCGGTACAAATGGTGTAATGGTTGGTGATGTAAATGTACGAGTTCTGGTGTATGCAGATGACACAGTCTTATTAAGTGACTGTGCAGATGAGCTACAAACCACTCTGAGGAAGTTGGATACAGTTTGTGAGAGCATGGACCTAAAGGTAAACGTGAACAAAACTAAGATTGTGGTGTTCAATCGGGAAGATGGAAAGGAGAGTAGAGTGTTTACTCTGCAAGACGAAATTGTGAAGCAAGTGGACGAGCGGGTATATCTGGGTAGAATGTTTACTGCAGATGGTGGAATAGAGGGCGAGACTGACGAAGGGTCAATGCTGGAAGGAAAGTGATTAGAAGTATGTGGACGATAATGAGAAACGAAAGCATGAGCCTAGCTGCGAAACGAGCAATCTATAATGGCGTGTTTGTCCCATCAGTACTGTAGTACTGTATGGAAGTCAGACATGGGTATGTCAAAAAAAGAACGAAAGAAAAATAAATGCCGTGGGTATGAGATTTCTGAGAAGCGCATGTGGTAAAACGAGAAGGAGCAAGATAAAGAATGAATTAATAATAACGGAGTGTGGCGAGGAAAAGAAGATGATTAGTAGATATAAAAGTAGTACATTACGTTGGTTTGGTCACATTGAGAGAATGAACAACGCAACATTAACGAAGCAAATATATGTGGGTTAGGTTAGAGGAAAGGATGGGATTGGTAATATAAAAGTAGTACATTACGTTGGTTTGGTCACATTGAGAGAATGAACAACGCAAGATTAACGAAGCAAATATATGTGGGTTAGGTTAGAGGAAAGGATGGGATTGGTAATCCGCGTAAAACTTGGCTGAATGTAGTGGAATGTATGATAAAGGAAAGAAAGATACGGAGTTTTAAAAATAAAAGGGCATGCCAGAGACAGTGCATGAATCTTGCGGAAGCTAGGGTGGTATGCGGAGATAGGAAAGCATGGAGAAAGATTATAAATACAAAATAAATAAGAGGCAGGGATTGTTTTGCCTACCCCGCAAGGGAATGGCGTGAAGGTTAAGTTAAGGTAAGTTATCTGCAGAGAAATACTTTTTAACGTCAATTGGTTTAAAAATTCTCAGAGACAATGGTTGAATCATTAAACGTGCTTCAAAACGTACATTTTGATGATACTATAATAAATGAGATATTCACACCTATTTTCCATATGGATCTTCTAAATATGAACCTTCCGAAGAAATACACATCTTAATTCAAAGCCAAGATCTAATTACGGCAAGAGTAATTACAAAGTTAGGGTGTTTCACTGTAAATAATTCAATGTTTATTGAAGTAACAAGATGTTCTCAATCATAAAGCGTTAAAATGAAAATATGATGTATGTAGTACAATAGATTTGCTTTGTATGAACTGTTACAATGAAAGTATTTATTGCAACGGATTTGCTTTCTTAAAAGGTACAATGTAATTTGTAGGAATGTAAAAAGAATGCAATGTTTTATGTGATTATTAGGTAAAAGTAATTATGTTTTAAAATGAAAATGTAAGAAACAAGTTTTTTACTTGTAAGTAAAAATTGAAACTACATTATACACACAGCAACCAACAGTTGTTGAGTTTTTGTTTGTTTTGTCTAATGTCTTCTAAATTGACGTTTCAGTACCACCGGGTTATCGTCTAGATAAAACTCCTAACAATACTCAATATTAGAAGTAAACACCGACATAATTGGTAAAATAACAATTAATTTGACAAATCAAAAGGGTGAATTAATAGACTTTGGTGAAAGTGAACCATTCACGGTAAGCTTAGAACTAAGAGTGAACGTTTGCCGAAATCCGGGCATAACATCTACACTTAAAGGATATATTTCTTTTACGACAAGCAAGAGCAAAGCACTAAGCCATTGGGGGTGGCCACCAAAGTATGAGAAACTATTACAAGTAGAATTCGATGAGCAAAATGGAAAAAAGTCATTTACAGTATGCATACCATTGAACCACATACTTGGAATAATGGAGGATTATCGCCAAGTAATCGTGAATATGCGCCAAGAGTTGATTTTAATTCGATCTAGAAGCGATACAAACTGCTATTATGGTGACGTTGATGCGGAAATAACCCTACATAAAATTCAATGGAAAGTACCACATTTAAAACTGTTCCATTTCGTCAATGGGAGTTATATAAATTACCCACCTTAAAACAAGCAACCTCAGACATATGGCCAGTAAAAACGTCAACACAACTGGAAAAACCGCGTTGGATAATTGTTGCATTCCAACAAGGTAAAAAGCACACAAAGTCTGCAAGAATCGGAAATTTTGATCACATTAACATCAGAAACCTTAAAGTACATCTGAATTCTGGGTATTATTCACATGAAGCAATGCATTTGAACCTCAGTGCTGACCAATTGTAACGTGCAAAAATCGATATAGGATCGATTGTATCATTTTATCTGGTTACTGTTTCTAAAAGTTATCTTAAATAAGTATCTGTGACTTAAACATTTAATAATGTGCTTTAAGCTTACTGGTATCTATTTCTTTACTATAATGATTTAAAATTTCTGTAGTTACGGCATTTACTAATGAGTATGATGGATTAAATGATTTATTTCAGCACGCTTACTTTTCTACGTTATACAAAATTATTATTTTACTGTAACTAATTTCTACTTCACATATGATTTTCTTTTATGGCGTGTACGTTTTTACATTATACGAAAATTATTATTTCTCTCTCGTATCCACCTTTGTATTTCAAAAGTTTACTCGTTTTTAGTTCCGCTAATTTAACGTATTAAAGCTTTCTGTAGTTATTTACCATTTACAAAAAATTAATTTCAACTAATATCTATAGCGCCTTCTCTGAGATGTACGTAGTTCTGGTGATTGGTATACTTAACTCTGAAAAGGGATCTGTTATTTTGCTGTTTCAAAATATAGAGGGGCTACTTCTTAATAAATACGCTGTATAAAAAACTGTTTATTCTGTAATACATAAAATTTTATTGTGATAACAATGATTTGATAGGAATATTTTGCAAGTTGTAAAATTGTCTCTTGAGGCGTTGGATTTCTTTTCAAAACCGCCATTGCTGTGGAATGTTTGAAATTTCTAGAAAATTTACCTTTTTCTATTTCGTAGATGTTGAGCATCATTTTTTTTGGAAAATTTTGACAATATAGTATTGCTTTGTCATATAGAAGTGATATAATCGCTATTAAAGGCGGATGTAATAGAAATAATTCACTCCATCCACACATTTTCGGTAAGCCGTATCAGATCTCGTTAACCTCGTTGTAATTGGAACTTCTCTTTCAGGTTTCAAATACAAAATAATTTCATATTACTTCTTCAAAGAAATATATGTAACCAATTGGTTAAGACATTTACACTAATGCTAGCATTCGACCTTAGAGGTAACATAGTCTCACTGAATAAACACCGTTCTAATCCTTTATATTCGTTTGAGCACGTAAGTGTCCATATAACTTTACCGTTACGATTACATCAAAGTTCATGTTTACAATTGGTTTTGTCTTTATTGGTGTAACAAGAGAACCCGTTCTGTATCTCTTCGGCTTATTGTTTGGATTGTGTAAATTGGTAAACTACGGTCAGCTGTGTCTCACGTACTTGGGATTGCGTGGTCGTTGAGATTACACCTATACTGGAGCTGGTGGAATCCTGAGTACCTTGAATAACGCATAAGTACTCGCAAACACAGGTCAGATCTTTCCTTTTATCGCATGTATAAATTGCCTTCAGCAGATTACGATCGCCTGCAACGAAATTAAGTACATTTACCTTAATTCTGTTAGCAAGTATTTTTACCTCCGAACAACTCGTACCTAAATTGCCTTCACCAGGTTACGATCACCTACAACGAAATTAAATACACTTATATTAATTCTGTCAGCGAGTATTTGCTAAACATGTTACCTATAGTGTAAGTTTGGTGTCAGCTTGATACCAGACTTTAGCTAATTTTAACACAATTTCTCTCATGTAGAACTGCTACATGTTAGTTAAATTCAATTCTTAGAAATGTAAACAGTTCGTAAAAGAGGTGTTTATTGAAGAATGACAGGTTGTTGTCTATGCTAAAAGGTAGGTCAAGGTTAAATGGTTCTTGTATTGGCTAAATGTTCTTCAAGGTCAAGTTCTTGGAAATATCAACGTTCCTAATCACTGGATTTACGCATGTGCGGGTGAGTATCAAGGTCACTTACAGGTTTTATTTCCAGCTTCCCTCACCATTTGCTTTAAATTTCCAGGTCACACCTACAATTCTGAGAAATCTAAAAATAGTGTGTAGAGATCAGTCAGTCAGTTAGCAACTTGTAATTGTTAAACCTGGAATTAGCAGGATTAAACCAAAGCACCTATTGAAAACTCTATAAAAATTAATGTGACCTGGAGATATCGAAAAATATATAGTTATTAATATGACAGTAATGAATACGAAGTATGGTGAACGTATAGTGTTGGATGCGGAGGAGTTTAAATGGCTAGTTTCCTCAGGTTTCAGATTTCAGTAGCATAAATCTAATTAAAGAATTTATCAGTAGCTATAACAGGAGTGTCTGAGTACATTTAAGGTCATCGGAAAACAAAAACTAAATTTGCTGTGTAATATAGTGCCTAGACATATGTAAAATCTTTAACTGAATGTAATATCGTAATACAGTGTTAGCGATATGTCAATGTCATATATACAATTCCGAAGTTGAAAAATAAATAGTTTCATGTAAGTCATCATTATATCAATTAGAAATCAAAAATAGATTTCAGAGGATACATTAATCCAGTAGTCAGATTTGGTAAGCCTTGGTATTGTCACATTGAGAAACATATTATGGATTTATGATGTAAACGTGAGCTGTCTGAAGGTGATCTTACAGGAACATTTCCGAGCATCATCACATTGTTGTAACTATATGCAACTACCACATTAACTATCCAGTTGTATAATCAGTTTATCAGTTACTTATTCGTATTGCAATTCATTAAACAAATCCCTTGATCATACGTGTATCGGTTCAATTCACTCTATCCATAAACAAATAAGATACATATTCACGTTAAGTCGTTGATGGGTAGGATTTGACCAGTTTTAGGTTCACTTCGAATCCATTATCTGAGAATTCAAATCGTGTAAATCGTAAGTATCAGATCTGAGATATCGTCTAAGGCATACATTGCAGATTAGAATGTCTAAAAATACGATCACCGTTCTGATGTTCAGTCATCAGTTATATTGCAATTCTTAGAAATCTAAATGTCAATTTCACTGGGATACATAACAAAAAAGATATGTCAGTGTTTAGAGTCTGGACCAGTTAAGTCCTTCTGATGCGCTGATTGTGGACTGATTAGTGAATCTAATAATGACATTCAAGGTATCATATTCAATCTAGAAGTCTAATCCGTACATCGTCATCAATCTATCAGTCTATTGCTGTTAGAAATGCTCAAATATCGTCATTTCACTGATCATCAAATCGTTATCGTCATCGTTAGAGTCTGTACAGTAAAGTCTATCCTTCTATTCTCTAAATCGTTAATCGTCAATCAGTGTAAATCTGTCAATCTCGATCTATCGATTATCGTATAGAATCTATATCGTCTTATCATCTTCGATCTAATCGTACTAAATAGCTATCCATCTATCCTTCAAATCTATCGTCATTATTCGTCTATCCATCTGATCTGTCTATCCGTCTGTTCAATCGTCGTATCGTCTAATCCAAGATCTATCGTTTATTTCATCTCTCTATCCTGTCATCATCATTTCTGTCAATCGTACTATCGTCTATCCGTTTCATCATCTGATCATCTGTCTATCCTAGTCTTCATCGTCATCTTATCTTATCCGTTGTCTGTCATCTGATCTATCCTGTCTTTCGTCTATCGTCATCTGTCATTGTCAATCTCGTCTTCGTCTGTCGTATCCAGATCTATCAGTCTATCAGTCTCATCGTCATCGTCTATCGTCAGTCTGTCATCTATCCGTCTATCCGATCGTCATCTTCCTCTGTCATCGTCTATCGTATCGTTCATCCTTCATCTGTCTATCTGTTCATCGTCTATCTGTCTTCTGATCTCGTCTATCATGTCTGTCATCCGTCTATCGTTCTATCCGTCATTCTCATCTCTATGTTATCGTATCGTCT